>JAZHYW010005544.1:0-90631 GCA_037355805.1 Ixodes ricinus
TTGGTGGTAGATGTGTGCTGTAGTAAAGTCCTCCCAGTATGTCCAAAGCCGAATACCATAGAGCGTTGAGTAGTCCTTATTTGCCAAGATTCGGCTTGTTGGGTGGGAGTCAGGCACGTATCCAGGGGCGGAAGGGGGGGGTCCCACGGGGCTGGGGCCCCCAACCCCGCAAACTTTCATTTTGCTGTGTCCTCCTCTCCCCCTTCCCCTCATACAGCATTTTGTCACGGGCGCCCCCCCCCCCCGAAACAAAATCCTGGCTACGTGCCTGGTGGGAGTGGAGTGTTAGTTATGTCACCGCGCTATGTGAGTGTATTTGCCAGTAATTGTACTTACTCGACAAGCTTTTTTTATGTGAGTGATTTATTTTAAATTCTTGATTCATTCAAGTGTAATGTTTTGTTAAACTGTCATATTCTTTCATATAACAGGGTATTTATTGGACTGTTAATTTAGTAGTACATTTGACATTGGTGAGCTGAAGGGGAGGCCAGCAGTTGATTTGTAACTTTTAAATAATATGGAGGCAATATACATATTTCTGTGCCGCAAATACCGTAAGTCTTAAAATAGTTTTTTTGTTTTCAAATCAACGTAGAAATATAGGTGTGAACTTAAATGGCGAGATTGTAATTAACAGGTCCTAAAAACCCCTGAAAAGAAAAAAGTTTTTTTAAACAGTCTGGTTGGGACACGCATGTCAAAAAATTAAATTGATGCGAAACGAAATTAAATTTTAGAGAAATATTGATGGCGCGAGGCGCAATTTAGTTGGTAGTCACCTCCTTTCAACTGCTTTTCTCTCGGCATTCGGGCGCGTGGAGGAGAGGTGGATCGGCTTCGCCTTCACATCAAGGTGGAAGGAGCGAATGACCATTCTGTGATGTCATAAACATTGCCCGCATAATTTCAAATAAATATTTCGCCGTCAATATTGCTCTAAAATTATTTTCTTTTTCGCGTAAAATTTATTTTTTGGCACGTGTGTCCCAATTAGATTGTTTAAAAAAACATTTTTTTTCTTTTCAGAGGCTCTTTAGCTAGATGAAGGGCTGAGGGACACTATGATGTTGCAAGAGTAGGACTAATCAATTTACAAATTAACCTTCCCACTATTTGAAAAAAAAAATAATAATAATAGAGCTTTAAATTTGACCTGCATTCAGAGTGGTGCAACCAGTTCATCCGCATGCAGCGAGAAATTTAGAGCCCACATCTATTGTTCAGCTGCACGATGAAGTGGCACACATGAACAGCTTGCTGACTATCTAGTAGTGTCGGTTGTGGCGGAGCTTAAGCTCGCCACGATGCATTTTTTGTTTTGACATGTGGCACATATATCAATTATTTGAACACTTGCCAATCGAAACCTGTATGTTCTTGGGTTAGGCTACTTTTATATTTTTTTCTTATTTTTTTTTTGTTTAAAATTTGTGCATTTTAGGGTGCATAATTTTTTTTTATTAAGGTTTAATGGTTTTTATAGCAAATTAGCTCCTTGTAGAGCTGAATTTACAATATTTAATTAATGGTCTCCCCAAACTTAGATGTTATATGCATTCGCTAGCTTCCTTTCTAAAGTTGTAAATTAAACTATAATATACAGCAGTCAGCATTGAAACACAATAGATTGTTCACACTAATTGGACAAATCTTGTACAAATCCAGATGTTAAGAAATTGCATTCATCCTACCCCTCGGGAAAGTCTGTATGGAGCTATGTCTTTCACCACTATGGGCAGAGGCCAGCTGATTTGTTACCGTTTAGAAGGTGAAGGAGTGATGTGCAGGAAAGCTAAACTCTCTCCCCCTCTCCCATATTGTCTGCTATAATTGTTTCAAATGTCGGGGAGAAGGGGGTGGGGGGCAACTGCCCCCTCCCCTTGCACCCTTGTCCCGATGCCACTGGTAGGGGGTGCGAACTTGGGTATGCCATAAATAAATGCAACCTGTTATGGCTGCCATTGCATGCAAAGGAAAAAATAGAGAGAGAGATAGAGATGGTGGAATATTTTTCTCTTAGGTGTTCATATCAAGGGATACAAACAGTTTTGGATGGTTGTGGCTGAGCGAGCTAGCAATGAGTGGTGCCTGAGTGTTCGGTTGGGATTCTTGTTCAATCGGCAAGAAAGCAAGTCCCAGCCAACTATTGGAGCATATCCTATGAATGGCTCCTGGGATTTTCGAACATGGTCTATTGTCTCGCAAACGAGTGCACTGGTATTAACTAAGGGCACTTAGCAAGCTGTTTCCTCTTTTTTAATATTGCTGATTTTACATTTAAGCATTCATTCTTTACAGGAGGAGGGACACGACTGATTGACCTATCCGGTGATGTGCATTGATGAAGAGGACTCAAGTGCCAAAACTCTGGTGTTGGAGGACCACTTCTTTGAGGTGACGGATATTGTGGCTGGTGCTGCGCTCGTTCTTGCACTGCACTGGGTCCACAACATTTCTTACCGTCAAAAAGCAAGCCGGTCACTCGCAGTGATTGGGCACTTCATTGATTTGAAGTACAATGTAAAGTCCATCTCGGCCGTGGATCTGATCACAAAGTTAGAAATGTTTAGCCAGAAGGAATTTGGGGGCCAGTTTTGCCTTTTTTTGCTATGTGCTGAAATTAAAGTCTTGGTTTATTAAGCTCTTTTCTACTGTTTTTATTCTCTCTATGCTGACTTTTCATGAGAACCTATAGCCTCTGTACAGGCTCATGCTCTATGTGCCATTCCACATTTCCTATGCAACCATCTCCTTGTGAACACATACATTTAAGTTTTAGGGCTACTATTCATTGCAAAATACTTGAGTTGTCCCTAGTTGTATGCAACAACTCCTGCAATAAGGACAAAAGTATTCCACATTACAGTGAAATCAATGGAGGTATTGGCATTCATAAAATAATTGCAAAAAGTACAGTCCTCTACTTGCCAATTGCCAGTAGAGTTTTTTTGTTTTTTGTTTTGTTTTTTTCAGCAACCTTTTTATCAACAGAGAGCCAATTTTACACTTCTGTTCTTCTAATTCTGTTTTCAGGCGTTTATGTTACTTTTTACTGGGTCAGCTTGCACTCAACAACACAATGAAAACAACATATAACAGTATAATTGAGCAGAATTTGTGTGGCCCCTTCCTAAAGAGTGTGTTTAAATTTTTTATACAGAGTTTAGGCAACACTTCAAATGGGGCTGTACTTTACACAATTCTTTGTGTAGAGTAATAACAGCCTCATTCCAAGTGTTGCCTAAACCTCTATTAAAGAGTTAAGCACTCTACAAGTAGGGGCCACACAAACTGCTCAACTGCGCTGTTATTTGACATTAACCCTTGCTAGAGAGCATGCTTAACTCTTTATTACGGAGTGTAGGCAACACTTCTAATGGAGTTGTATTTACTCTCCACAAAATGGTTATATCAACTTTTCCTGGAGAGCATGCTTAACTCTTTAATACAGAGTTTAAGCAACACTTCTAATGGAGTTTTAGTTACTCTGCACAAACAAGTGAAATCAACTCCTCCTGGAGAGTTTCTTTAACTCTTCAATACAGAGTTTAGACAACACTTTTAATGGAGTTCTAGTTACTCTACACAAACAAGTAAAATCAACTCTTCCGGGAGAGCATGTTTAACTCTTGAATACAGAGTCTAGGCAACACTTCCAATGGAGTTGTAGTCACTCTACACGATGGAGTGAAGGTAACTCTTCCTGGTGAGTACGTGTAACTCTTGAATACAGAGTTCAGGCAACACTTTAATAGAGTTGAAGTAACTCTACACAAAGGAGTGAAGGTAACTCTGCCTGGAGAGCATCCTTAACTCTTTAACAAGGAGCTTAGGCAACACTTCTGATAGAGTTACAGTCACCCTACACAAAGGAGTGATATTAATTCTCATCAAAGAGTTTGGGCAACACTTTTAATGGAGTTATAGTTACTCTACACAAAGGAGTGAAATTAACTCTGACACTTGCACATCAAAAGAGTAGTTTTGACTCTCGCATAAGTATTGGCGTGACTCTCTATAGAAGAGTTAGATGAACACTCGCATGGGAGAGTTAAACTTACACTCGTCGTTGAAGAGTAACTGTGACTCTCCATAGAGAGTGTGGTTTGCGACAACCCAGTTACTCTCCAAAAGAGTCGAGTCGACACTTGTCGACTCCTTTTTTTTAGAGTGTAACGACTTGGGATACCTAACTGAATACTGATATATTAACTAAATGCAAAACAATTATCGGGCAGGCATTATATTTTTCAACAGGCTGGGTCGACTCCCCATTTAGTCGAAGGAGTCTCTATGCGTAATAGGACAATACAAACAAAATAATTCCTTAGAATTCGTTTTGCACCCCCCAAATGATGTGTTTTTGAAGGCAATATACACAAGGTACTTGATTTAGAAAGTGCCTCAACTGTACAAATGCATATGCACTAAGGGCACTCGCCAAGCCTATTCTCCTCAGCTCTGTCCAGGTTAAGCCAAGTTAGAGTATAGAAGTACACGCTCACTGACAGAATGAGAAAGGCAGGGAGAAGTCTCAGTTGTTCCGCCACCAGCCCGCCTACTACCTTCGATGACGTTTCAGCGTCTTATGAGCCTCGAGTGAGCACATCCGTTCAAAGCGGGGTGAAAAGTAGAAGCGCGTGCTGGAGGATGCCCAGCCATTCTCTTTTTGTCATTGGCTATACTACATATTTTTAGTATGACATATTTTTAAGTGAGAAAAAGTATTGCAAATAAGCAGTCCACCTTGGACCATAATACAGAATTCTGATAAAGATAACAACAATGTATGCGTATTGCCGTCCACAATTTTCCAAATAAGTGCTCTCGCCTATCGGAACATCTACACATGTGGTGCGCGAGTGGGTTTAGGACTGGGAGGCTAGAAAACAAAGCGCTCACAAGGCTTGTCTGGCCCTTTCAACCATGCGGGTACATTCGTCAAAAATCCCTCATTTCTAGCCAAATTGTTTTAGAATGAGCAAATCTTTTCCACGCTTGAGGTAGACCACTGAATTGTGATTACCCCATATTGTGCGAATCCTCCTTCAAACTGCGGTACAACCTGCAAATGAACTATGTTGTGCTGCGGCACGCATCCATGCTGCCTGCTTCAGAGGAAGACCACTGTTTGTGTTGAAGACGACATCCCACAACATGCAGGCAACAAGGTTTAACGAACTAAAATAAAATTCATATCATTCAATAGACACAGATAGGCTCACAAAGTGATGACACCATGATTGTTGTTGTTGGTTTTACTCTTGCATACGAACAAAAATGACCTCCTCTTTTCTCCAATGTGCAGTAAAACCCCTTATCTTCATGGCCCCTATTTCTTCTCGAAGCGGTCACAGAGGACATAATCACAGCCACTAAATTACGCAAAATTAAAGGCTGCAAAAACTAAGAGCTCGCGAACATTAAGGGGTTTACAGTACTTCCGTGTGTCACATGATGGTAACATTCAAAAAGGCTTAAGGATTGGTTTAAGAAAAAAATGGCCTATGCAAAAAAAAAAACGCCCTTATCCAGGTTAGGCATTGGACGTTCTTTTGTACTACCGTAAAATTCCGAGCAAGCGCCCCCACCCGAGCAAGAGCGCCCCCCCCCCCCCCCAACTTCACCGCTAATTTCACATTTCCGCGCCGTTCCGGGAAAGCGCCCCCCTCCCCGCTCCGCACCCGTATCACGCACCGCGCTGACCGCGCTCAGGCAACACTGGCCTGTGAAGTTCAGTCTAAGAATTCAATCCAATCCAATCCTACTTTGCAGCCCGATCAGCCCGGTCACTACGCGCTATTGTCGCTTTGTTTTGGGGGTGTCAGGTCGGCTATGCATTCTTACACAGTGGCAAAGGAAATCGAGGTCGTCCAATGGCATTGTGAAAACGAGAAAGACGTACACCAGACGTCTCGACACATCAAGCTCCACCGGATACGGGAATGGGACAAGAATTTTGACAATTTGCTACAGTCAAACTACGGGAAAGCCAAAGTTCGACGAAAGCTAAGTAACGGCGCGCCGGTGTTCAGTGAATACGTGGACGACGCGCTCTTTTAATACCTGGAGCGTGAAAGAAGTGCAGAATGAGCCATTAGCAACCGACTTCTTTCTGAAGAGGTTGTCAAAATAAGCCAACGGCATGCAGTTGGGAAAGCATCGCGGAATGCTGCAAACTTTTTTTGCGGCCGACTCTAAGGAGTCTTTTGATGGTTTTGAAAGTGATTAACATAGCAGTGACAAATCTTTGGCCTAATAAAGTCTGTTCTCAGAGATAAATAAAATATTAAATGTGTGTGCACTGCGCTTTTTTTTCTTTTTCTGGCGGAAAAATTTTGTCGTCGCCATTTTGAATTTTTGTGCCGTTCGTGCCGTTCCGGGATAGCCCCCCCCCCCCCCCCCGCCACTTTGCAGGCAATTTTGACTTTCGTGCAGGGGGGCGCTTGCTCGGAATTTTACAGTATATATAAGGTGGCAGATTTGTTTCGACAGAGCTTTTGGTAAAAAGGAGTCTCACAGCTAGATATACTCAATGTAAACAATTTTTTTTTGCTGCGTTGTAAAGGCTAGAGTAGCTCTCCACGGTGCTTCAGCCCAGCACTGTTGCGAGAGCATCTGGTTTAGTGTTGCATCTCATTTGCATGGTCCAGAGAAACTAGCGCTGACATGTTGGAGCACTCCGGAATAATAACACGCCGACTATAGAAGCATTGAGAGATGCGCGCATGCGAACCGTGCATTTCTTGGAAGGAGCGGATTCGAGGAACGGTATAAACAATATGTGTACTTACGGCGGCCATACTTGCCTTTCTCAAGCATGATCACTTTTCACCCGGTAGCACCATCCAGTAAAGCGCGGTTCAAACAGGCCCGGAATACGGAACCCGGGCCAGCCCGTGAGCCGGAACCCGTAGTGACGTCAGCGCTCCCTCCGTACGGGCGGTGACGTAATTACGGCTTCCGCCACCCGGGTCAAGAGTTGAAAAATTTTCAACTTTTTCCTTCCCGGGTTGTGACGTAGGTTTCCGTATTTTCTCCGCGGCCAATCAGCGCGGCGCGCTTCCCTCCTCCGCCCTCCTTGCCACCGGCGTTCACGCGGTTCCGCGTGCGAATGCCTCAGATGCTCCGTGCTTGCTTGTGGGGATGGTTACGACGGTGAACTTCTTGCCCGTCTCCGACGCGAGGAAGGCTGCGAAGAGTGCCGCTGCCGCGAAGAGGGCTGAAGTTGCTGCTGCGTTTGACGTACCCGAGAAAACCTATAAATTAATTCAGCTAGTTCAGCGGTACCCCTGGATCTACGACAGGTATCGTAGCGACCACAAGCACCAGGACAAGCGAAAGACCTCGATACTGCTTTTAATACTTTATTCACATGGTTTCGAAGACACGGGAGGTGGATGCAACCCGATGAAACGGCATCTTCAATGCAAATATGAGTGGCCTTCAGAAATGCCGTTTGTAGAGGCAGGCAGTGGTTGGCTTGCTGGCTGCAAAGAGACCGGAAAGGCAGTGGGATGCACTTAAAAGGTTAAAATGGTGAACGACACCGGTACGCGCTGTAGATAGAGTTTTCAGGCAGTACTGTACGACCGCTAGCCTAGAATCTTTAACACCCGTCACGCAGTAGTGAAACACGAACGTCTGCTGTTACGATGCTCATCCAGATCGAAACGGGCCGGGGTGGGGATTGAACCCAAGATCCCTGGGTTCTGCAGCGCGAGCTTTCGTGCAGAATTCACTCACAAGCAGCTTGTAAGCACACATCCTAGCTAGCACAAAGGACAAGGAAGCACAACGGGCTTCCGTCATACATGCACTCAAGGGAGCACAACATAGTAAACAGAAAGAGTGTGTCGTATCAGCTGCACATCTGCATACCATTGCTATTTTTTTATAGCACAGACGCAGTAAAATATGACAAGCGGGTGACTGTTACGAAAGCTTCTCTCGTGATCCTGCCGCGTTAAAAATGATATAAACGTGGTTCCACTGCGGGAGCGCACGCTCCACGTGAGTATTCCTGCGAGCGACGCGCGGGCCCACGTGGAACGCCACTTGATATATAACATGAAAATAATCCAAAATAAAAAGCAGCACACCCTACCTGGCTCGTGACATTCGGAAGCACTCGAAGAAGTCCCGGCCGTCGGGATCTTCGTACATCAGTCTCACGATGGTGGCATACTCGCCGAGCATTTTCCGAGACTTCAGGAGCTCGCGGACGGCCTTTCGCTTCTTTTTCTTCACGCTCCGCAGGTACTGCTCACACGCAGCCGCGAAAGTAGTCAGCCGACGCCAGTCGATAGTTCTTGCATATGTGACGTACCTCATCACACAAAGGTTCATAAGTGAGGCAAATCAAGCTTCGTAGTCGGGATCCTGCCGAGACGACGCCATCGCGAAAAACAAAGCGACGAAAACGAGGCACCAGTGCCGCTCTAGACGGAGCGCGAAGCGTGCCCGGCGCCCGGCGTGCCCGGCATCGCCTGCCTCGCCCCGCGACGGCGACGATTCCGCTTGACGACAGCCGTTGATTGGTTGCCTGGGGAGCCGCCGTGACGTCAGCTCCCGTATGCCGGGGCCCGTCCGCGCGCCGCTCAAACCAAACCGTGACGTCGGCACCCGTAATGGCCGATTCACACGACGGACTGATCCGCGGACGGATTGATCACGTGACGACATGTCCGCGGATCGTCCGTCTCCCAAGCGCATCCACACGAGGGACACGACGAGCAGACGCCAGCGAGGACGGACCGAACATGTTCGCCACCCCACAGTGCCGCGAAACTCCAACATCGCACTGTGGCACCGTTGTCCAAGAGAGAAATCGACGTTTGCAACCGCGATAATAAATCGTACGCCGCTGTTACGTACAGATCGAGACAAAACACCGTGATAGGCTTCGCGCGAAGCGCCACAAGCTTTACTGACCCAAAGCATGAGAGTGACACAGGCATGGTCCTGCTCGAGAAGGGTTCCGCGTAGAAGCGACGAAGTTCTGGGCTCGCGGAGGGGCGTTCGAAGATGCCTTCACGCACTCCGCGCTCGTGCACAACACTCAAGTACACCACAGCCACAAGAGAGGTCTTGCTCGGTGAAATCCTGATTGGACGTGCAAGAATTATCGCGGCGTGCTAGACGAGTTTTGACGGGAGCTTCTTGACGCGCACCCGGAGGAGTAGCCGGAACCTGCGTCGCGTCAGCCAGACAAGTTTCTGCAGTTTCTTTCACACGTGAAACCAAGAAACGCGCGACAAAATGAACCAGCGAACGCCCAACACACAACGATGCGCCATTTTTGTTTTCATCGCCGAGAAACAAAACAAAAAAAGAGAAAACAATGTACCGTTGCCAGACTAAACGCTTTTCAAGTCGATCTCCCGCTAAAAGTCCGCGAGTGAAAAAGGCGCTCGGCTTTATCAGTCCGCGCGTCCGCGGACGAGGCGCGGATCGCAGGAATCGGTGACGTGCCGGTCACGTGGTACACGGTCCGCGGACGAAAATCGCGATTCGGTCCGTCGTGTGAATCGGCTATAAACGGACGCCGGACGTGATTACGTCACTACGGATTCCGGCACACGGGCTGGCCCGGGTTCCGTAGTCCGGGCCTGTTTGAACCGCGCTTAAGAAGCACCAGCAACACGTCCATGAGACACCGCCGACTCCTGGATTGAATGACGACCCGCCTCAGGTCTTGGAAGGAGATCCTCAACACTGCTTTAGGCCAGATGTTGTACCTGGCGGGGCAGGGGCTAAAAGTAGAAATTAAAAAAATTATCTGAAGTGATACGTTCATCTAGCATAAACTCTAGGATAGCAGGATTTTTTAGGTCAGTGATGTGTTTTAATTAAACACAGAAATGGTTGGTTTATGTGATGAACCAGCAGCCCCCGTTTTGCATAAGTGTAACGCAGTGTCTAACAATACGTCCGACGGAACCCGAAATAAAAATTAAAGTTACGCCCAACGTATCTTTACGTCAAGCATTCGAGTTACGTCCGACGTAACCCAAAATAAAATTAAAGTTACCGTATTTACTCGAAAATAGGTCGACCCCTATTTATTGAACCCACCTGAGAATTAAAAAAAAATTCAAATAGAGGTCGACCTTTTTTTTAATTTATTTTTAAGAACAGGGGAAAGTTTGGGCAAAAGGAAGAAACAAACCTTTATATACAGTACTTTTAGCTAAATCACGGGCGATGCAAAAACTTTATCACCGTCAGAACTTCCGGGCATGTCATCGTTGTCGAAGCTTCGTCAGCTTGGTAGACATCCTCGGAAATTCGCAACAATACCTCAATGACACCGTTGTAAAATGACGACAAGAAGAAATGAAAAGAAGGTGTAGACGGGCGAAGCGACGAAAGACAAAATACAAAGACGCAAGCAACGCCCCGAGTCCCCGAGTCGAGTCGCCTTGTGCAACACGCGCACCCGAGCCGAGCTCGCGTCAAACAACAAACAAAAGTAATCGCCGTTTTTTCTTTTTTTTTTCTGTGCGCGTTTGCGAGGATGGAGGGCAAAGTGCATGGCGCATCGCGTTCCTCTTCCTCCCCTTCCCCGTTGCCCAGCGAGGGGAACGCTACAGGCGCAATGGCGCAATGGCGAAACTGCCACTGCGGGCGGGCCGTCGACTGCTGTTGTTTCGGTTGTTTTCCTGCACCAAAAGCTTTTTAAAACAAGAAGCGGAGCGGCTCTAGGCAACGCCAGCTCGGTGATTCGATAGCTCCATGCCCCCGGTAGGGTCGCAAAATTTGGTCGCGAATGTAGGTCCAAATTCTTTGATTACGATTTCCGAAAAAAAAAAAGGTCGATTATATTCGAATTAGTCAGCCGCGCGACGAGACACACATTATGAAACCGATTGGTGCAAGCGACCAAGGCGACGTTTTCTAGAAACCCGAAAACCAAGCGACGCAAGCAGCGACAGTGAGAAATCTTCGTCGCTCGTCGCCGTCTCGTTGATCGCTATATTGCTTATATGCCGTTCAGAAAGGCGCTCTATACTCTTTCATACTTAGCGTGCAACCCTGTCAAAGCTACTGGCGCGAGCGCGTGGCTTCATCTATGGTTTTGTTTGCGCGAGAACGCGTGCAAATGATCAACGAGATCAAGGCCCATGCTCGCGCCAGTAGCTTTGACAGCGTTGCACGGTAAGTATGAAACAGAGTATAAGTGCTTACCATAGCATTGGGACCAGCCTCGCATCCAACCGTAACCAGTCTTGTCTTTTTTTAAGCCGCCCAGGTAGAAGTTATCATACATACATCGTTTTCAAGCATGGCTCCTCGTTCATCGGCTCGATTTACATTTTCGGTAAATGACAAACCGTGATGAAGCACAATTATTCTAGCTCAAAATTGTCACGAACACTTGGCACGCATGCTTACACTGAAGCGCACCTAACTTAATTTAAAAGTAGAACGAAAAGGGGACGAGATTCGCTTACCGCTTCACGGAAAGACAGACGCCTTCGAATCCTAGGCCTACCGGCCGAACTTCCGAGGTCGGCGATCGGACGAGGCGAGCTAACCGCGCTGCGCTGACCCATGTTGACCACACCTGGGTGAACTATGAGAGGCGCCGTCGAGTTGAGAACCAGAGTCGCAGTAGAAACGGACCGCCAAACATCTGTCCCGTACAACGAACGAGACGACGTCCCCAACGCCGCTACGTCTCCGCCATCTTCTCCGCGACGACGGAAAGCGGGGAAGCCGAGCAGCGGAAGCGGAAGTTACTGGGCGGCCGCTTTACGTTTCGCTTTTAGTCGACGCCGGTTTCGGTTGCCGAATCGTGGGGTTCCAGCTGGTTGCGACGAGAGGAGCCACGAAAAGACGCCGAGTTGGCCGTGTACGAGTCACGGTACGAGCAACGGGCCGTTGGCCGCTGTCGACCGGTGACGCGGTATCCTCGGCTTGGCGTCACGATCGGTTTGTTGCCGTGCACGTTGGCTTTGCTATGCGGTACGGCTGGTACGGCTGTCGAATACTTGTGGTGCACATTATTCGAGACAGTCGCCCCAAGACGTCGCCGTGAAGAGTTGACCGAGGAATTTGTGTGAGCTCAACGTCGGTCTATGTTCCGCTTCGACATGCATGGTATATGTAACGATACCGTGGTAAATGATGGACGTTTCAATGGAAGCTGGCGGTCGCCTTTCCGCATGTATGGTTTTGTGATACCAGTGGTCCTGTGACGTAAGCGTTGGATGGAAAGATGGCGGTCGCCTACGTCATCGGACGCAAAATCATAGCAGCCACACCGAATCACATCGGCAAGCAAACTGGCTGCGACTATAGTGAGACGCGGAGCCATAGCGGTGCCGGTTTCTCCAGTTATGTGAAACGCCAAACCAAACCAGCTGCACCGTAATTACACGAAATTAATGTGGTGTCATACCAGAACTGTACAAGCAGCAGAAAGTTTTCTTGTACGTTTTTCCAATAGGGAGGCGGAGAAGCACATACATAAAATAAAGATCATGGGTCACTGCTAAAATAGTTAGTGATTGCGCGAGACGCGATTTAGTCGGTAATCACGTCCTTTCCACTTGTTTTCTCTCGGCCTTTCGGGTGCGGGGAGGAGAGGTGGATTGCTTTGGCCATCGCGTTGAGGTGGAGAAATGGTATGACAATCTTATTGAGGGGGAAATTGCGTATTACCATTCCGTGACGTCGTGGAATTAATGGAAAATTAATCTCGCGCCGTCAATATTGCTAAAAAAATGTTTTTGCGCAAAATTTATTTTTTGACACTTGTGTCACTTACACACTGTTTAAAAAATCTTTTTTTTTTTCAGGGGCCCTTTAGGGTAACATTTTCTCGTCTTGACTGTCATTCAATTTCGCATTAATAAATTCTGGTTATGACAGACACTATGCTTTATGACAGTATCTTACATAAAGCATAGGGTTATACCACGTAGCATCGTCATTTTTGAACAGAAGCTACCGCAAACAAAAATAAAAACAAGTCACGTAAAAATAAATTTGCACATGCCATGAACAGTTGTCATCACGACACAAAATGTTGCTATAGCTTCATTTAAAGGACACTTTAATTTTGAGTTGGCCTAGCACCTCCTAAATACCAATACCTTAGCACTTGATTTTCTTTGTCGATTATCATATTTCAGTGCAGGGTACATAGTGGACAGTGCTATGTTAGCATTGGCCTAGAACTCGTGTTCAGTTGGTGAGAATACGTGTTCCAGCTGAATGCAAATGCAGCACTTTTTCCAGTCTGCCTTGCGATGACTTATGAGAGGGGGTAGAATCCAGCAACACTAAGGCCTTGCGATCTAGGAGGCGTTGAACTAACTGAGTAATCTCTGATTATTGAGCTCCTTAAACTATTGATTTCGGGCTTGTAGGCTCCTTTGTCTCTTGAATGTTATCAGAAAAATACTTTTGATGTAGAAAAAATATTCGACTACAGGTGGAGAACAGACATATGGAAAAGAGTTGATTTATGAAAAGAAGTTTAAGGCGAAAACGAGCTGGTGCTAGTTAATTAAGACTGTGTCTGCCTGTCCTTTCTTTTTCGCAATCTCGGAGTGTTTTTACTATGTTCAAGGTTGGTTTACTTTTTCCTTCTAATTTTCGGAAGCTGCAAGCATCCGCGCCCACGACTGAAGATTGAAATTTCAAAGCCGGCCACATGGACGCAATGAGAAGACAAAGGAAGGAAGCGGCTACGTATATGGAGATGGTGAAAGATGCCATGGAGAG
The DNA here is from genome assembly GCA_037355805.1 of Ixodes ricinus. Taxonomy (NCBI): domain Eukaryota; kingdom Metazoa; phylum Arthropoda; class Arachnida; order Ixodida; family Ixodidae; genus Ixodes; species Ixodes ricinus. The sequence goes on from JAZHYW010005544.1 coordinate 13,741, forward strand.
CACTTTTTGGGCAAAGAGGGTACATCGGCATACACCCTACAATCTCCAACATCGTGGACGACTATCCAGCCCTAAAGCTCACAGACCAGGTAATATGTTGCTTACTAACGATGTTGCTCATGCTTTTAGGAGCAGTAAGTACCCTGATAAGACCACGACCACCCCCATTATGGGGGTGGTCGTGGTCGCTGCTAGCGAATGGGAGCTCCCGCAGGGAGATCTCATTGGCTCGGTGACGCGGTTGGGGAAAATGTTCCCCAACGCGCAGATCTGCTTTGCGGTTGCGGCTCCAGTCCTGGCATAAACGCGCCGTTAGTCCTGTCATGGTGAAGCCTGGCACCATGATGGGTCTCCTTTTTTATCCCACTTACATCAATTACGATTTTGTTACAACTCATAAGTCATGATTTTTTTTTCGCTTTTTCTTTTAAAAAGAGCAGTTTACAAATATCTTCAAGTAGACTGAAGGTGTGAAAATAATTTTTCTTGCAGATCTTTGCAGTGTTTTTTTGTATTGGTACTGGCGTCAAGGCAAAGGAGCGATTTATGAATGTTGCCTCAGAAAACCTGCCAACTGTTCTCATGGTGACTGAGGGAAAACCAAGACCGGCCCTGTTCTGCGAGATCATCGTAAGGCTTCATGATGCAAAAGATATAAAAAAGGTGCACTTTACCCTTTGTTGTATTACACTTTTCTTTTTCAGCACATTTGCAGTAAATGAAGCCGTTGTTCATCCTTTGCTATTAATTTCCTTCCAAGGGCTCAGCTCACGGGTTGGCAGAAACTATGGGCTCTCTGGACAAGTATTTCATTACCTGACCCTGCCCTCATGCACATGAGTATGTGCAGAAAGCATGGTCACCAGTTTTATGATCGACAGCTGGTTGGATCTGAGAGCATACCCAATGTGATAACAAGGTTTAAAATGGCACTGCCCTGCCAACCTGTTGGAAGTTTTCAACAGAACAAGAGAGCAAGCACACTGTCCTTGCCCTGTTGCTCAATTCAGTGGAAATTATTCAAGTTCAACATGCCTTTCAAAAAAATTCTCTTCATAGGACAGTTCTTGCTTGCCTTTTTTATAGCAGCATTATAAGAAAATACTTGCGTTTTAGTTATATTTTTGGAGGGCTAGAAATCCGAGCAAATAGCTTTATATTTTGGGAGGTTCCTCCTGCTGAGCGAGATTTAGTGCAGCTGAGATGCATCTGATCGAAACTGGCCAACCAAAAACACTGCGCATTCTGAATTAGTTGGCTTATGTGGAGAATTGGGGTACTTCATACTTGTTTTTATTTCTTTGTTTATTTTAAAGTAAGTATTAACAGCATTTGTCGAAGCACGGGCAAAACTAAATGTGATCACAAGCATAATGGAATGTGTTTGGAACAAATTACTTTCAGAAAACTGATAACAACACCATAGCCTTATTAACTGGCACTTCCTCCATGGCAAAAGCAAGCACCACGAGTCTTTTTTTTATCCCACTGACCTCTTTGCAATTACGATTCTGTTTCTCATAATAAGATGGGAATCTTATTAATAAGATGGGAATCTTTTTTCTTGCCTCCTGCTTTTCTACAAGGTAGTTTACGATTTATGGGTTGACTAAAGATCAGCTATTCTTATTTCAGATTTTTGCTGAGTTTCATCGCATCACAAGCATTGATGCCAAGCAACGCTTTTTTTTTAATTGCCTCAGAAAACCTGGCGACCGTCCTTGAACTGACAGAGGGCAAGACAAAGCCGGACATTTTCTACCAGACTGTTGAAAGGATGGATGATGTTAAAGAATCGGAGAAACAAGGTATACCTGCTTTAGAATTTAGCCTTCATTGACTGTTAGCGGAAGTCCCAATCCAGCTAGCTTTCTATTGCAACCAAATTGGTGCCGACTCAGTTCATGTGATAGGTGGGTGCAAACTATGTAAATTAAATTTGAGATATCTCGCAGTGAGCTGTACGGCATCTGAAATTCCAAATGCTTCTGTACATTAATTTTAAATTGTGAGTGACCGTCTGGTGATGAGTGACATTAAAAAAATTGGTGAATGGCTGCATTTAAAAAGAAATATAAATTTACATTACTGATGTGATGCTTAAATACAGCCTTCATATTTTGTGTTGAATTGCCGTGACACTTGGCACTGAGCACAATTGAATGGATTAGTTTAAAAAAATCTACTAGCATGGGTGATTAATCTGTTCATTAACTGTGTGCATATGAGTTAACAAAATCAGGCCCTTATTTCTCACCTGGTAGGATTTGGCTGCATGGTATTACTGTTTCACCCTATGTCCGGATGCAGCGGGTGCTAAGAGCAATCCCAGCTAATCGTGCTCTTTGAACATAGCACATAACACATGTCGCTTCGCCCGCTCTCTATGGACACATGACACTCGCACGGCTTTGGATTTGCTTTGATGGCTCGTAGCATCCACTGCGCCCTGACTAAGGTGAAACGGAGTATAGTGTAGATGGCGGTTGGACAAAAAAATCCTGAAGTGTCTGTGCTATGTGGTATGAAAATATTTTAAAGGGATACTTAACAAAATTTGAAATATACCCGTCGTATTCAGAAATAGGCTGAATATGATCAACAATATCTGTAAATGACAATCTCACGTTTGTATTTTGAGCCTGAAGGCTGAATTTTTCGTTATAAAAGAAATACCTTTCTGGCTTTAATGCAAGGCATTAGATGCATCCGTGTTAAGAGCCCTTGCACATACATCAACCGCATCTAGGAGTTTTAGATATCGCAGTGCTCCCGAAACTTGCTGTTGCCCGGAGATGGTCCATCTTTTGCGTTGTTTGTGCTACTCCTTGGCTCACCAGTCGAACCACGTGGTGAAGTTTGGGTACCCGATGATGACCTAGCCTGGAGAAGATGTTCCAGCTGCTCCAATGACCAATTTAGCTTTGATTTGCCAAGAACAATATTTGGGTAACTGGTTTGGCGTGTTAAGTTTAGGGAGTATATACTGAACCGGTTTCAGCTAGTCTATCATCAGTTACCTGCATCTGCTCTAAGGGAAGGCCTCTTTTTTTGTTAGAAAGACTTCGATTTTATGATTTGTTTTAATTCTCAACCTTTGTTTCAGACGTGCCCCGCTGTCTATTCCATCGCAGTGTGTCCCAGGACCTCAAGAAAGCGCTGCAGTGTGCTTTTTGTAAATCAGGCTTATGAAACAGAGGGCCCTCTGGAAGCTGTGGCACTTTGTTTCTGCCTGGCATGGGTTTTCGACCTTCAGTACTTCGTTAAATATCGTCGCACATTTGTTTGTTTTGAGAGACTTGTAGGTCTCAAACATTCAAAGCTGGGCTGCATGGGCACAAGGCTGCTGACCAGCCTAAATTAAAAAACAACAAAAAAAGTTTTTGTCCACACATGTTGTTAAAAGAAAGTTTTTCTGTGCTTGTGTAATGCATTGAAGGAATGCATTCGCATTTAAGTGAACATTATTTTTACTTTCTTGAGCACATGTATTCCTGAAGGTCTAAAACCCATGCCAGGTTTTTTGTTCTGTCTTTTTTTAATTTATAAATATAGGGTGACCCAAGTCACCAGGCTCGATCAAAAATGGACCGTAAAAATCATCGCCTTCACGTCGTAGACCGTGGCAAGTTTATTGGCTCTATTTTTTACAGAAAAAGAGCTACGCTTTATAATTTTGCAAAAAAAAAAGACCTGTGAAATACAGCTTTGACGAAAAGTTTAGATCGCTACGTACAGCCGTCGATTTTTACGGTCCATTTTAGGTCGTGCCTGGTGACTTGAGTCATCCTATATACTAGTAATATCTTGAGTAGATATATTCCTACAGGTCAAAAACCCATCCCAGGTTTTTTTTTAATTTATAAATATACTAGTAATTTTACTGCCTCATATTTTATGATTGGGAGCTTTTTTACTAGGGTGTTTGATTTTTTATAGTCATTTTCGTTATAGAAGGAAACAAAGGACATTGAAAAGAGCTGTCTCTTGGTAGCTTTTTTTTCTCTCCGTTTTCTGAAAAGACGAAGAGGGGGCCACGCGGCTCAGCCGCGCCTCGCATGGGCTCCTGCTTCTAAGCCCGTTTTCGAATGACCAGGACCATCTACGTTCCCCAGACAGTCACCAAGGGCTTCCTAACGTCATGAGCTGTACGCTGATACCACCCAAGCGGACCTCGGAGTGACTGTTTGGACAAAATCGCCACCCACAGCTCGACCACGTCGGCAGCCATCGCTAGGCTTCGCCCCGTTAGGCATAGCCACCGACTTTCCGCCGGGGCTCCCGGCTCGCAAAGCCCAAGCCCCCACCATGTCCAACTCCGCTGACAACGCCATGCAGTTCGACGCCCAGAGCGGCCGGACACTAGCACCGCCCGGCCCCTGGCAGCAAATTCTACGCGAACGTCGCAATCTCAAGAACCCACCAGCAAACCCGCCCCGGCCCTCAGAGCCGCGTCAATCTTCAAACCGTCCACCTGGCACCCCAGCACCCCGACTACCCGACTCCGACTACAAGGTCGTCTTTCGGCCGCGAACTGGACTACGAGTAGCTGCCTGGAATGACCGCCAACTCACACAGAGCTTACAACAGGCAAGCAAAATACCCGAACACATTTTCTACGCTCGAGTCACCGTGCAAATTCAAGCCTCGCAAAATTTAATCGTTGCGGGCACGCCCGAAGAAAACTGTGCGCTCGCGTTGAGCGAAATTTCCACGATCCAACTGGGGGCAGCGACCCATGAAGTTCTACCTTATCTCAAACCGCTCCCAGGAACAAGACGTGGGGTGATCCACGGTCTGGACCCAGGCACCACCACTGACCAACTCCCTCACATCCTGGCATACAACGGCGCACGTATACTACATGCCCGCATGCTGGGCAACTCCACATCGGCCGTGGTCACGTTTGAAGGGATCCATGTACCCTTCTACATTAAAGCGTACGGACTTTTCACTCGCTGCCGACCATACCGACAAACAGTGCAGTGCTGCTCCCTCTGTGGGGAGCTCGGACACAGGCAGGACGTCTGCCCAAATCCCGACACGACAATGTGCACTCAGTGCCACACAAGAGATCCCACACCAGACCACGACTGCACACCTAAGTGCCAACTCTGCGGCCTGGCCCACCCCACGGCTAGCAAGGATTGCCGCAAAAAACTGCGACCACCGCCTCCACCACTGCGAGTCCGGGAACGAGCTCTCACCTCACAGCGGCGGCAACAACAACCCTCCTCAAATTCCCAGCCTCCTGAGCAACGACAATTCCCACCGAACCAGCCGAACCAACAACAGGTGAGCTGGTCAACCATCGTTGCTCCACCGCCTACTGGTCATGACCAATTCCCCCTACTCCCCACCCGTTCCGCCCAAACTCTCGACCCCCGCATCCAAACCCTCCAACAAGAAAACACGCTCCTCAAACAGCAGCTAGAAGCTACGAATAAACGTACAACTACCCTCGAACAACATATCGAGCAACTTCTCATGCAAGTGGAGGTGTTACTCCAGCACCAAGTTCAACATCCTCAAGACCCGACCCCGGAGAGGGACCCCGATGCCACACCACCCCTCACGCAAACGGAGCTGTCAGCCCAACACCAAATTCAGCGCCCTCAAGGCCCGACTCTTGATAGGGACCCCGAGGCCACACCACTTACCTCTCGCGCCCCTACGCCCGTTCCGGCAAATATTAGCCACCTTGAGCGCATCATCTACGAGATGGGTGAGCGCCTCAACAACCGCTTGATCGACCTCGATCAGCGCATTCACGCCATCGAAGAAGCAAAGCGACAGGCGCGCAAAAGGCCCAAACAGTGCACTTTACCCCGCACCTCCGGCGACACGTCCCCTCCCCTCCAAATTGACGATGACTAACCCCCTATCGTCCAAGAACTCATCCGCACCCCCACCCCCGCTAACCGTATGGCAGTGGAACTGTCGCTCGTTTCGCAACAAGAAACCATCGCTCACTCTCCTCGCCCTTCAACACTCGCCGGACCTCATCGCCCTTCAAGAAACGAATACGGACAACGTGTCGCTCCGGGGTTATACGACATATGCCACTGATCCAACATCCCGAACAGCCGTCCTTGTTCAAGCCACCCAAACGGCCCAAACGCACACTCTACCTACCACGATAGATTATACATTCGTCGAGCTCCTACCCCGTAAAAAGACAGAAGCCAGCCTGTACGTCCTTAACATCTACAGCCCTCCAACACAACCTCTCCCGGCGATCGACCGCCTTTTACGAATCGTCCGCCAACGTACCAGGGGCCACAAACTCGTGGTCCTCGGGGACTTCAATGCCCAGCATACGGCCTGGGGTTACCCCAGAAACAACAAAAAGGGTACAACCTTACACGAAGCTACTCTACAAAATCAACTCTACCTATGTAACTCCCTCCACATTCCCACTAGAATTGGCAACAGCGTCTCGCAGGATACGACCCCCGACCTGACGTTTACGTACAACATCAAACAGGCTACATGGTCGCGCCTGGACGAAACTCTGGGCAGTGACCATTACATAATACAGCTCCAAATCCCACACCAAAGGGCCAGCAGCCAAAAAATTGGCACAGCACGCATCACCAATTGGAAAAATTTCCGAGAAGCAACTCCCACCGGTCCCATCATAAGCCTCGAGGATTGGACTACCCAGCTCCTTGAGAAGGCACGGGAAAACACCAAAGAACTTTCCCTTACGCAGGACAATCCCGCCATCGACGCCCATCTCCTCCACCTCTGGGACGCCCGCAACGGGCTACTCAGACGGTGGAGGAAAAACAAGACAAACCGCAAACTGAAGACCCGCATTGCAAAACTAACGGCAGAAGCGGAAGCATACGCCCTCCAACTTAGCCAGTTAAACTGGATGCAACTTTGTAACAAACTCCAAGGAACGCTGGGGACCCGTCGAACTTGGCACCTGCTACGCTCCCTGTTGGGGACCGGCGAGTCCAAGGCGGTCACGATCCACCAACTCCGCCGATTAATTCACAACCACCCGGGTACTGAAACCGATTTGTTAGAAGAGCTCAAACAACCTTTGGCGGCCCCATCTCACGCCCAACCCAAGCGGGCACCAGACTACACAGGCGACCCCAACCCTGAAATGGACGAGCCGTTCTCACTTGCTGAAATCGAGGCGGCGGTATACACTCTCACCCGCAACACCACCCCGGGTCGAGACAAAATACCCAACAAGCTACTTCGAAACCTCGATCACGTTGCACTAGAACATCTGCTAGACTATATCAACGACTGCTGGCTGGCGGGATCCCTGCCTCCGCAGTGGAAACACGCGGACGTCACTCTCATTCCAAAACCCGGCAAACCCCTGAACCCCAAGAATCTCAGGCCCATCTCCCTCACTTCCTGCGTTGGCAAGCTGTTCGAACACATGGTCCACAACCGGCTGTCGCCGCACATTGAGGACAAAGGCTACTTCCCCGACACAATGTACGGCTTTCGCCCGCATCTGTCCACCCAAGACATACTGCTTCAGCTCAAGGAGGAAGTGCTGGACAGCTTGAATAACCACAGCAAGCGGTCGATCTTGACCCTAGACATTAAGGGGGCATTCGATAACATTTCACACCAGGCCATCCTTCAAGGCGTCGCATCCACTAACTGTGGCGAGCGCACATACAAATACTTCGTCTCATTCCTCACCAACCGCACGGCAACAGTGGGAATCGGACACCTTCGATCCGACACGTTCACAACCATACCAAAAGGCACGCCACAAGGGTCGGTAGTGTCCCCCTTACTGTTTAACATCGCCATGAAGGACTTGCCACCTCTACTACAAGCCATCCCGAACCTACATCACGCCATCTACGCAGACGATCTAACACTCTGGGTTTCCACCGGATCACCGGGGGACCAGCAAGACGCACTTCAAGCAGCCATCCAGGTGACCCAACAATACCTGCAACCCAGGGGACTCGAGTGCGCCCCAGAAAAATCTGCCCTTCTAACGCTGTGCAAGAGAACATACAAGAAAAACACAGACCCTATACCAGATCCAGAGCTCACCATTGACAACCAACCCGTCCCCAACGTCCCACACCTTCGCATCCTGGGCCTCAACATACCAAAAGATGGCTCAGGCGCCCAGACCATCCTCTTCCTGCAGCGCACACTCACCCAACTCATGCACCTCATCCGTAGAGTCTCCCATCGGCGCTTTGGACTACAAGAAACGGACACTCTGCGCATCATTCAAGCTATCCTCATCAGCCGAGTCACGTACGGGACACCGTACTTGGCCCTGAAATCCGTGGAGAAGGAGAAACTCAACGTTGCCATACGCCAAGCCTACAAGGCCGCCCTGGGACTACCCCCAAAGACGGCCACACGAAAACTCCTACAGCTCGGCGTCCATAATACATGGGAGGAAATACAAGAAGCCCATCGAGTCTCACAATTCACCCGACTCAAACTCACACCGGCAGGCAGAGCTACGCTCAGCCGGCTCGGCTACACGCCTCCTGCAGATTGCGAGCAGAAGAAACGCATCCCTCTCGCCATCCGACATTTCATCAAAGTCGCACCTATCCCAAGAAACATGCACCCCATCTACAACAAGGCACGCCGAGAAGCCCGGATACGAGCCCTCAAAATCCAATACGAACACTCCCCGGACTCTTCTTTTACTCGCTACACGGATGCTTCCCCGTACCCCCAACAACCAGCCCATGCCGTGAGCGTCACCGACGCCCATTGCAAAGAACTGACGGCAGCTACAATCCTCACTACGTCTATCGAGACAGCAGAAGAGCTCGCCATTGCTTTGGCGGCCACCACTGGCGACGAGTATATCACTGTACTCACCGACTCTCAAGCCGCTTGCCGCAACTTCCTACTAGGCCGCATATCACCAGCGGCCCTCAAAGTTCTACAAAACGTGCGCCAGCTCCCGGAACTCCATATCGTCTGGACCCCGGACACGAGTCCTTCGAGGGAAACGAAGCGGCACACGCCGCTGCCCGCGCTCATACACACCGGGCCGTTTCTCAAGAGGGCAACGACACGCAAACCCCATGCATTTTCAAACCCACTCCTCTTCAGAAATACGCGGACATCCTCGCTCATTACCGCCACGAACGACGACAGTTCCCGCCACCGCACCCCCACCTATCCAGAGCCGAAGCGACCGCTTTTCGCCGGCTACAAACTAACTCCTATTCCCACGGCACTCTACTGCACGCTATGTACCCCACCCTCTATCCTGCTACCTGCAACTTCTGCTCCCAGCCTGGCACCCTGTACCACATGGTCTGGGAGTGTCAGCAAACCCCATCCCTTGCCCCCAACCCTCACGCAACCTACGAGCAGTGGGTGGGCCAGCTGACCAGTTCCGACCTCTCAGCCCAGCGTAGCCTGGTAGAGAGGGCCCGGGCAGCCAGCGCGGACCAGGGCTTCCCGGACTAGAGGAGGCCCCCACCGGGCGGGCGCCCAACCATCAGCGCCTGAAGCTTCATTTATTAAAAGTTTATTCCTCCTCCTCCTCTCCGTTTTCTTATTCTTGAATTGATATATAGGGTGTCTACAATATGTTTTAGTGCTGTGAAACGAGACAGAACAATCAGATCCTGCATGTAGAAAGCTCAATTAAGATTTAACCAAATGTGAATTTGCCCTGCAGAAATTTCAAAGCCTAAATCCCTTCACATGAAAAATAAGACCAACAAACTGCCCAGTGTCAATAGCAGTCATGTCTGCAGATGATGGAGTTAGCGATGGTTGTAACTCCCGATAGGCACAACGAGCAGATAAGATCCCTTCTGCTTCCTGTGCTTATAACAAAATGACGTCGCAGTTTACAAGCATTGCTAACGCTGCAAGCATGTCCACCGTAGGCCCTGGCAAGTTGGTTTCATTTTTCACAGGAAGGAGGCGAAATTCCTTACAATTTCAACGGGTAACATGCACATTCAGTGAATTCTTTAACTGTTAATGTGCAGGCACCAATTTTTCGGGCTCGTTCCGCAGCACTAAGAACCATTGTAGATGCCTGTATATATGCTAGTCATGTGAAATTTCGGCAGGTTCTTCAGTGCCGAGATGGTAGTATTTTCTTGTATACTTTCTTGTGATGTGCAATTGTTTTCATTTTCAGTGTTGTGTAGTTCTATAATAATATTATTTCCACAATGAAAGTGCTAATTTGTTTCTACAGATATCTGGTGCAACGTGTTTCGTAAAATGGTGATGTTAGCTGTTAAAGCCTGCCTGGAAAGTTCTACGAGTGTTGTCCGCATATCCAGTCTTCGCAGCTTGTTTAACAACAAAGGCTTGCTTTTTCCAAATAAAGGTGTGCGACTTTTCAGATGTATTGCAATATTTAGCTGTGAATGGGAGTGAAAAGTCTGCGGTACTGAATACCTCCCTGCTCTGAAGAGACACTTTCTGCAACTTTTCAGAAGAGATACCTTTCCAAACAAGCTCCACAATCTGCCTTTTCTGAATAGGAAGCTGTTCAATGCCGCAAACCTTTCACTCCTATTCACAGCCGAAGGGTCTCATTACTAGTAAATTCGTCTCTAAAAGTGTCAAAAATCGTCCTCAAAGGGACGAATTTTACTTCCTCATTACTGTAAAATTCATCCCTAAAAGGGTCAAAATTGATCCTCAAAGGGACGAAAGTTACTCCCCGTCACTATAAATATCATCCCTTTAAGTGGCAAAATTAATCCCCAAAGGGACGAAATTTAGTCCCAATCAAAAACAAGTTAGTCCCCCAATCACCACTGTTGATCCCCAAAGGGATCAAAGTTACTCCCTTAATTGTAAACACGACGGCGCTCAAGGGACCATAATTAATTCCCTGAAGAGTTAAACTTGGCCCCTGATGCCCTGCTGTAGGGATCAAAAGCACTCCTTTTAACGGTTCAAAACTTTGACCTTGAGGGATCAATGGAAATGGACTAAAAGAAAAAGCAGCGACTAAACCGGGGTTTTGCCGTTTTGGGTGGATCACTCTCAGTGACATCGATTTAGTCCCCAAAAAGGACGAAGTACTACTCCTTTTTTTTTAAAGTGTACCAGCTGTCTCGTGTTGCAGGGCCACGCGGTTCCACGGAGTTGCTGGACATGCGAGGCGGCGTTTCGTGATCCACATGCAACACAGGAAACTCGGCCTGGTTCTGCTCACGCGGAGGCAGAACACAGACGCGGGCAGCACTGTGTTGTGTGCCTTGTGTTCTGTATTAAAACAGTATACCTTACATCACTCAGCTGATTTTTACTTGTCTGTTCTGTAAATTCTACGATGGTAATATACATTTACATTTCCGTATACCGGGTGTTTCACGAAAGGTGGACAAATTCGATATTGCGAAAACTACGCGTCGCACCTAAAAAAGGCTTGTGTCGTTTTGGTCCTGGGCCAGGGGCCTTTTCAGGAAAATATTAAAGTCCGAGATAATTATATTGTTAATTATTTTTGCGTAATTCACTTTTTTATTATTGGGTTTAAGGGCATGGTTTCAATTAGAAAATTGCTCTGCATCGTCAAAAAACACTAAATCAACAAATTGCAGAACGATAGAAAGCACGCGAAGCATTTTACGGCTTTCTGAAAAACCGTACAAATTCGACGGGTTTTTAAGTTTCGGTTTTTGTCGGAGCGCATCTCCGCCCAGGCAGCACCGCGCCCCGTGGAGAGATAGTGCATCCAACCTCTGCTGCGCTGCCATCGCGCGACGCAGCAGAGGCTGCTTGCGCTATCTCTCCGCGAAGCGCGGTGCTGCCGGGGCGGAGATGTGCTCCGATAGCAAACCGAAACTTAAAAACCCGTCGAATTTGTACGGTTTTTCAGAAAGCCGTAAAATGCTTCGCTTGCCTTCGATCGTTCTGCAATTTGTTGATTTAGGGTTTTTCGATGACGCTGAGCAATTTTCTAATTGAAACTATTCCCGTAAACACAATATTAAAAAAGTTAATTACGCAAAAATGATTAACATTTTAATTATCTCGGACTTTAATAATTTTCCTAAGTAGGCCCCTGGCCCAGGACCAAAAAGACACAAGCCTTTCCTTGTTGCGACGCGTAGTTTTCGCAATATCGAATTTGTCCACCTTTCGTGAAACACCCTGTATATACTTTTAAGAGAATGTGTGAGAACGTGCGGGTTTGTACAATATCAAATATAATTTAAGCATGTTTGCTTTCAATTACTTGCTCATATTTGAGTCACGTCATATGAACACTTTGATTTTAACATGACACACCCCTTTCATATTGTTGATACACGTTATCCATTAAGGAGCCCCTGAACAGAAAACAAAAATGTCTAAAAAGCCTGGTCGAGACAAGTGTGTCAAACATGAATTTTACGAAAACAAATTGGAGCAATATTGAACGGCGCGAGGTTTATTTTAAATTATGCACGCAAAGCTGATGACGTCACGGTATGGTCATTCATTCTTTCCACCTAAACGAGATGGTCATGCACTCTCTCCACTTCAACGTGCTGGTCAAGCCGATGCACCTCTCCTCCACGTGCCCGAAATGCCGAAAGAAAAAGCTGGTAGAGAGGAGGTGACTACCGACTAAATCGCGTCTCGCGCCATTAATATTGCTCAAACAAATTTTGCGCGTAAAATTTATTTTTGACTCGTGTGTCCCAATCAAACTGTCTAAAAGAAAAATATGGCTTTTTCTTTTCAGTTGCCCTTTAAGTCATATAAATGCCTCGGTACTCACTCTCTACAGAAGAAACCGATGTTTGTGCAGAGCCTGTCAAAAAAATTACATATTCATGCAATAAGGTCAGTAAAACAGTAGTACTTGCAGGATCAATCTGTTCAGTATTTGTATTCTACAGCTAAGCTGCTTCTTTAAATGGTTTCTTATCTTGTTATAAGTGTCTTTCAGATTTTTTCATTTGATTAGACATCTTGTTCCTTGAAAAAAGTATGTACACCATTAGCTACCGTCATATGATTAGCAGTAACGCATGTGACGAGCAAGCGGCGTGGTAGGCATCGCGGTTTTGATATTTTACAGCTAATGCCATTATAACTCTGATTTCTTGTTGATATTTAAGATATGTTGAGCGAGATATACAATACGTTAAGCAGTAGCGCGCGTTAATTTTACTCAAGGTACCATGTATTGTGCTGAGAATCACCTCGGGCCTACGTTACATCTCGTAGCTGCGGCCGCCAGAGTTCGTTCAAGTTGCAACGTTAGGTTTCAACAAACAATGTGCCCTCATTCGAGTACGTAATATCTGTTGATTGCTTGGCCACGACCACAAAATATGCACACGGGGAAAGGGAAGGTATCCACGGTAGTGGAAACAGTAGCGTGCAAAACAGACTCTGCGCTACCCAAATATGCTCTCGCAATCTTTCTCTTGCAGCGGCTACGATGTAAAATAGGTAACAGCCGCAGTGCTGAGCGAATCCGCGACATTCTCTTTGCAACACGATAATCCAGTAAATAAACAACGTGTGTTTAGTGTGCACCCTAGTACGTATCGCTTGTGCCCAAATAATTTCCAATTCGCTTCCAGAGCTCGTCCTTGTAGTCGTTGTTGTGCCTTGGATGCGCCTTGTCATAGAGTGCCGCGTGGTTTTTACGGCTTCTATTAATAACTCAGCTGGCACTGGGACAGAGGCCACCGCAGGCACAGAAGGCACAGACATGGTGGACACCATTGCAATACCGTCTGCTTGGACAAGATCTGACGTCAGCAAGCGCCACTTCCCCCGTGCGTTCTGATTGGCTTGCAACGAGAGAATTTTTTTTCCGGCATTCATAATTGGTTTTAGAGCGATCTTGCTCTCCGCCTGAAATTCTGCCTACTTTCGTCTCCGGGCGTCGGAATTCTCGGGGATCTGGCCGCCGGTTCGCAAGTGTGAACGGCGCATAAGGGTGCAATAATCCTCTCTTCTTTGGCAGGTGCAACGCAAGAGTTTTAAGGGCTAACGTTTTTAGATCAGGATGACTAGTTTTCCTAGTTGGTTTTGCATCATGATGTAATACGCCAAAAACACGGACGAAAACGAACGGAGCACTGGACAGGACGCAGAGTAACTTTCAACTGAATCGTTTATTTGCATGAAATACTTTTAAAAATATAACTACCGGTAGATAGTAAAAACAACTGGCAGATAGTAAAAACAACTGGCAGATAGTAAAAAGTTTTATCGGACAAAGACAAAGAATACTTGCTTACACAAGAGTTGTCGTGATAGGACTTAGTCAGGAAGGCTTTATGAATTTCTCTGGCCGTTTTTGTTTTGTATTGGCCCATGATGCAGGTGTTGTGTCACCAAACATGGAGCTACCCTTCTCAGGGTTGGGCCCGCATTCACAAAGGTCACAGTAGAACTCTAAGTAGCCAGATGGGGACTGCCTGATCGCCAACGCATGCTCTCTGGCCCTATCATTGATGCGTTGGCCAGACGGCGAGGTGCATCAATGACAGGATCAGAGATCATGCCTTTGCGATCAGACAGTCGCCGTCTAGCCAAATAGCAGTCCACTGTGACCGTTGCGAATGCAGAGCCTAACTCTAAGAACTGCTGCCCCATGGTTGTTGAGACCTGTGTCATGGGCCATTACAAAACAAAAACGGCCATTGAGATTCATGAAGTCTTCTTGATTAAGTCCCCCACCACGACAACTCTTGTGGAAGCGTACACTCTTTGTCTTTGTCCGATAGGGAATTCTACGACCTGAAGAACCAATGACGCTGGTATTTGAGAAAAGGGGGCCTGGAGGGGAGGGGGTTTAGACCTTATCTTTGTGTGCTACCGAGTGTGCTGGTTTATAATTTTTTTTAACTATTTCATCCACATAAATGATTCAGTTGAAAGTTACGCCGCGTCCTGTCCAGTTCTCCCTTCGTTTCCGTCCGTGATTTTTGGCGCATTATCCCATGAAGTTTTTATCTCTATCAGTGCCTGGAAGCTGACCCCCCCCCCTCTCCCCCCATCTCCGTATTTTTCGCTTGTTGAGATATTGAGACCGTGGAAAGTGTTAGTGCCTCTGACATTAGGGTTTCGCTGAAAACATACGACCAGAACTCTCGATGTCTATCGACGTCAGTAGAGTCAGAGTCCCTGGCCCACTCAAACCCCGTTTCTTGCAGGACGGCCGTTATTTTTCTCTAGCTGCTAGCACGAGCGCATCTCTTGTATATATTAAAACATCGATGGCACTACGTTTATGGTGTCTTTAAATTGTGTATGTTTTGTGTCACGTAACACCATCGAGGTAAGGTGTGTTTGTACACTTGAGGTGCCTCTTTTCGCCAGCTCAAACCGCATTGAATTGAACAAAGGCCATAGTTTCAAAATACCATAAATGGACGCACTGCCGCAAACATTTATATCAAAAAGATTGACATTTTATAGGTTACGTTTTATGAAGCTATTGTTCTTTGTTTTGTTTTTCCTAATTTTGATGAAGCTTCTATTTTAGTTGAAACCTTAAAATATATAACTATAATTCCCTTTCTTTAGCCGACAAATATTTATCATAATTTTTGCGCACTTAGACAACATTTAATAAAAAAACGCATAATCACCTTATCAGTATTATGGAGACCAGCAGGCCGTTTTCACTTTTTCTGACAGCAATGCTCTTCTGTCCAGTATATCCACAAACAAAAAGTATCCAATTATTTTATTTCGAGTGTTTCGTTCAACGTGCGAAAAACTTGGTTGCTTTGCACACTGAACGTGCTGGATGACTCAGCCATTTACTCAGCTTCTATGGCGCATACAGGCAAAGTGCAGGTGAAGCTGCAATAACCGAGTTCTAGAGCCAATTTTTAGAAGATCTCGTTTAAACGAACGATTCAACTGTCCTTGGCTACACTAATTAAAGCTGCGACAAAGCCAGAAAATTGTTTAAGACATTCCAATACGCTCGGTTCCCCAACTTCCAACCTACAGAAAGGACGAAAGGAAAATAAAAAACAAGTAACAAGGCACTAAGATTGCTACAAAAAATCTAGAATAAGCGAAAACTTTCAGGCTCCAAAATTAACTTTGCCCACGGGGTATTTTTAGATGTTACTTTTCTGTGGAGCCTTATCCAATTTGCCCCCCCCTCTCCCCCCTCTCTCCCCTCTCTTATCCTCTTCTCTCCGGCCTGCCTCCCCTTTGCAGAAAAAGAAAACACGCCCCCGCTTTTGCCTTCCGGCAGTTTTCGAAACTAAGAAAGGAGGAGAGGAACTACTACTCTCCCTGGCCGTGGGCCTTCACACAGGCTGAGCTTTTCAAATGTTGCGCATCCGCCCACCGCGTCCTTCGACACGTCATTTCTTTTAATAGGAAGCCCTCAAAAACACATTTCTCCGACGTTCGATTCTGAAATGAAGCGTCGCATCAAAGGCTTTCATAATGGCACCTGCCCCGAAGGGCAGTGAGGCGTTCGTATGTGTTACCAAAAGCTACAAGACATCCGAGCAGATACTACTGCTGACGTGAAACCGATAAAACGGCGTCTGTTCTCTCGCTCAAAAAATAAATAAACATATTTTATATTAATTAACAAGGAATCAGCTTTCTATTCTTTTACACAGTTGTGTATTTGATTGTTTCTTGGTGCCTGCTTTTTTCAAATATGCATACTATATGACGCAAATGCTACTTATGCTTCCAATGATTACTTTCAAAATTTTCAATAGTTCCTTGAGACTACCCGTGCAGTTCTTAGTAGCGTGACACTTTTCATGAGCTAACACGTTCGTTACAATAACGCAATTTTGATGAAACTCTAGCTGCCCTTCAACGTAACTTCGTTTCACCAAGCGGTCTCAAGCCGTCTGCTCGGTTTTGAATGGCGACGCTCTTCGTATCGTTTCCGGGAAAAGAGCCAAAAATAAAACAAATAAATGAAATTAAAAAAGAAACGTGGCGTTCCTATTGTTTTTAGCGTCGTGCTTGGGGCAACCGAGCTTGTTGCAAACACATACAATGCATCACTCGATGCTGAAATTTCTCTAGTTTTCAACTTCCTTCTTCCCTTACTGTCTCCCATCCGTTTTTCAGCGCCAGACTTTTGAAAAGGGTCTATATTCTTCGAAAACGTACCCTTTATCGGCGCCGGAGGTCTTAATGTGTCGTCATTTTTGTTTGTTTGTTTTCCTAAACAAAATAAATGCAGAAGTGCCAACTACTCAGGTCAGAGAACAAAATATAGCAAAGTGAAAACAAAGACGTCGGGGGAACGAACTCAGCTATTCTGAGAGATCTCTTAGGCGAAGTTTTTCTGGACCACAAGCGTCCACGCAGTTACTCCTGCTTTGGTCATTTTTGTATATTGCCTTCTCTCTCGCTTATTTTTTCCCTTAATCCTTGCCATCCCACTTCTTGTTTCATACTATCTGCTTTCTTTCGAGTAGAAGTTTACACTCCGAATAAGTTTTTTCTCAGTTTTGAAAGAGAGTGCGCCATTCGAGAATGATGACGAGAGGGTCTGTACTGCAACGTTGGTAGTAAAATTAACAACTTTGCATCTCAAAGTTTTTGTTTTTAGATATTGTTTTAATCTTTCAGAGAGCACTGAGAATGGATGTTGTGACGGCGGAAACGAACGCGCTGCCCGAGTCGAAAAGAGGGGGAGAGGAAGAGAAAACGGTCTTTTCTCTCAAGAAAATTGAGGCGCCACGGAGTCGCTCTTGGGGTCCCAGCCTGCTTGTTGTCTTCGGAGGGGCTATCGAAGAAAGGAAGGGGAGGGTTCATTTCTCACTCAGGGTAGAGTTGCAGAAGACATTAACTTGGTGTCGCGCGGCGGTCGCTCGCAACGTCGCGAAGCGACAGCGAGAGAAACATGCGGAGTAGGAGCTGAAAAGTGAACTCAGGCGCCACGTCTGCCTCGGAAAACAGACGAATTTATCGAGTTCCGAGAGTCGAATATTGAGAGCGGTGTAGCTCAGGCGCAATAGACACCGCCACTTGTCATTTTTCCCCGGGTCTATGGCTCTCAGGATTTGGCGAGAGAGAGAGAGATAGAGATAGAGAGAGAGAGAGAGAGAGAGAGTGTGTGTGTGTGTGTGTGTGTGTGTGTGTGTGTGTGTGTGTGTGTGTGTGTGTGTGTGTGTGTGTGTGTGTGTGTGTGTGTGTGTGTGTGTGTGTGTGTGTGTGTGTGTGTGTGTGTGTGTGTGTGTGTGTGTGTGTGTGTGTGTGTGTGTGTTTCTAAGCTCTTTTTGTTTATGGATTTGAATACTCTTAAGGTATATTATTAAACTGAACTGGTTTTAGACGTTATGTTTTTCGATTACAATTACCATCTGAATTTACTCGGAGAGTCCGTCTACGCCTTGTTATGTTGTTGAATAGATTTCCCTGCCCCAGCTGTTTCCGGTTTAGGACACATGCTAACGTTTCTTCAGTGGTGCAAGTTTGTTGTAACAAGAGAAGCAGTTCGTGCGATGTGTTTGAATCAAACGAGGCGAGCTCTTACTATTGCAAGTATTCCTGCGGGGTCTTCAAATTACATAAAATAAGTTCGCAAACAAATTCTCATTGTCTTTCATTCCTGCCCTCTAAACACCTAATGTGTAGACAACTTCTTCGTAAGAACCTTGTGTTTCGTTCACTTGAGTCTTAGTGAGCACTTAAAACAGACGACCGGTGTTTTCGCGGCTTCGTTTTTTTTAGAATAAATATGCTGCTAACAAATATCATCTTCCTTGTGCATTTAAATGTTATTTTAAGAACTTAAGTTCGCTTATTTTTCGAGTAAATTGAGTACGAACTGTTTCAACATATTACAGTCACATTTGTATGCACAAGTAAATTGGTACCTATCAGGAAGAAGTGTGAAAAAAAAGCGAAATAACTAAAGCTTGAAAATGAACATCATTAATGAAAATTCCTTTCAGTAACTGAGACACACACACAAAAGTATGTTCAGATGATCGCATCGGTCATTTTTCATTTTTGGGGGTGGGTTATTGATTCAGTGTTGACGGGCATTAAGCAACAGATTATTATTTTTTGTTTATTCTTCGACGGCGATAGTTGTTTATGACACGGTTTCGCTGCGCATCCCTGCATGGGTTTGTGTGTAGGTCGTGACGCGTTAACTTTTACCCTTAAATTCATCCGCTACATCTAGCGGAAAATCAGTGTCACGTGACATCACTATATCACGTGACATTACGTCACATTACGCTAGAGTGTCGAGTGGCGCCGTAATTTTCCGCTGAAATTGATGAGAAAATTAATCGACTAATTTTAGAGGAAATTTTGTGTACCCTGCCGTCCGTGTTTTACGAAACGACGTCATGTGACGCGATAATGTCACCTGATATCCCAGTGACACATTACGTTGCAGTGTCACTTCAACATCATCCGGTAAATCAGGCGAAACCTAAGTGGGGTCAATTTATGCACCGCACTCCAAGTGCGTGGAGCAGACTGGGCAGCTGCTCGCATATCGTTGCAGTTTATTTGCAGGACAGGGCGAGGAATGGTGAATTTCATTGCCGTCGACCCAGGCTAAGGTTCTAACAGGCATAAAGAGGTTCTAACAGGCCTAAACAGGAAATGGTTCTGACAGGCATAAAAAGCCAAACCACTTTGGTTTGTTTTTTCTCATCAGCACCCAAGCACCAATCAGGTGTTTTAAACAAAGAAAATACGATACGAAGTACCACAAAACGCGTGTAATGGCTTTCTGTGTCAAAAAAGACAAATCAAAGAAACTCATAAAAATCGTGTATGTGTAATGACAAAATAGCGCTTCGATAAAAAAAAAAAAAGAGAAGGGAATTTAAGTTTTTTACGAAAAATTACGCATCGGCTAGAATCGCAACGGAGTTTGAAAGGTAATTCAGAACTCCATACACCCTATGAGA
The DNA here is from genome assembly GCA_037355805.1 of Ixodes ricinus. NCBI lineage: Eukaryota > Metazoa > Arthropoda > Arachnida > Ixodida > Ixodidae > Ixodes > Ixodes ricinus. The sequence continues at coordinate 33,582 of JAZHYW010005544.1, forward strand.
AAGCAGAGGTGAGTAACACAAGTCGTACCGACTGGATTCTCAAATCTTGTCCGTTACTTGGAGACTGGACCTCGGGCTCAGTCTTGGAAGTGATTAAGCTAAACTCTTGAACATAGAAATATTTCTGATTATTTATATGAACAAAGGGACAGAATGACGTTCTTGTAATGGAGCACTTATGTTACGCAACTGTACGAGATTCTTTTCGCGTTAGTCACTTAAGCTTAATTGAAAATTTCTTAAAATGAAACCTATATGTTCTCCTACAGAAGCATAGTTAAAGGGCAACTCCGCTTCATTTTTCTTTTGAAAAAACAATGCAGTCCTCTTCAGTATCGCCTAGGAAGACCACACGTCAAATATTACGACGCAGTTCTGTCTAAATGTTTCTTAAACGGTCCGGCAAACTTTGCAACTCGCCAAGTTGCCGAAATCGGCTGACTCGAGCGGGCGAATTCAGGCCCAACCAGGGGCGGATACAGGAATTTCCTGGGAGGGGGGGGGGGGGGTTAGGTGTTGGTCAGCGTACCATGTGTTTAGGAACCCCCTCCCCTCTCCTTCGTTTTACGCTCTAAATTTTACACATGCAGAAATCAAGAGGGGGTTAGGACATCCGGACCCCCCTCTAAGACCGCCCCTGGGCGCACCCAACAGCGCAGTCAAGGCTACGGCATGGGCGGAGCCAACATTGAGCTAAACGTTATCTTCATGGCCCCCTTTTGCTTGTTTTTACTTCTCCGATCAAGCGTAGCGCATGACGTCAGCAACGTTGCCTCTGCGCTCAGCGGTGTCCACGTGATTGGCGTACGCGCCTGCGCAGTTCGCTTCTTGGGGGCAGACCGGCCGCCCGCCGTGGTCCCGCCGTTACCGCTGTCTTTCGTGTCACAACCACTGTCGTCGTCTCACCATTTGTTATTATTGTCTGTCGGAGTTTCGTCCACACTATGGACACCACGTGCGCAGACTTATGCCGCAGTTGTGCAGACGTCGTCGAATGCCGCAGACACGAAAACGTGGCGAAGAGTGCGGTGCAGAGCAGACGACACTCGCGCCTGCCACACGCCCGCCCCAATCCCGCCCGTCGTTGGGCCGAGGATCACGTGACATCTCGTACCACGTGATGGCCATGTACTTGGCGGCCCTAGGACAATGTTGCCGGACGGCGCCAAAGTTTCGGTTTCGATTTCTGCTCGTGTTTAAAATTAGATTTAAAAATATATATACCATTTTTCGCGAAGCAAACGACGTAGTGTCTTTTACTAGGGCTTTTTGATTCGAAATCACTCATTATCCCGAAATCTTCGGAGTTGAGCGGAGTTGCCCTTTAAAGGGCCCACGAAACGAATTTTGGGTTGGGATAAATCATTTTAGATTGGTATTTTACAAATAGCACATCGTTCAGTGGGCCAAAAGAAAAAAAGGTAAGAAAGTCAAAAGCCTGACTTTCAGTGCGACAAGTTGAAAATACAGCGGACTATTTCGTACGTCCTCCCCTTCGTAAGCTCTCTGCCTTTTCACTGTGATACCTCCGGGTCCAAACGCACGTCACACGAAACCGGACCTCACTTATTCCCTTCACCCCTAAGCTGACATTGTGGTGGAATCTACGCGCTTGCCGGACCAATCAGCCGCCTCCCTTTTATCACCTGACCTCATTCTCTGCGCGTGGGTACGCGCGAAGGAGCGTGATCCCGTGGCGAAAGTGTGGCTGGCCCAACGAGCACGTACGTTCCACAGCACTGTCACCTTTGGGGTGAACGGATTGGGAAAGCAACTTTTGTCTGAATTTTGAGCGACGGGCTAATCTTCTAGGAGGACAATGGCTCTGTCCGGGTACACACATCAGATTCCGAGCAAGAGGGGCCTCCCTCTTTTCGTCTTCTTGAACTGTTTGGTGGAATGCGTGATTTATGAGTTGAGAAGAAAAGCTAAACAGGAAAAAGTTGGAAAAGCGTTTCATGACCCCTTTAAACAATACCTTAGGTCGCCTCAAGCTTGACTATCGCCTCTTTTTAAACACAAATTCGTGTTTTTGCAGCTGCATTTTGTTTGTTTTTAGTGCTCCACACCTATGTTTTTATCATTATTGTACGCGTTATTAAAAAAGTAACTGATTACAATGTCTCCATTGAAAAACTTAACTGATTACAGTTATCAATTACTGCATCACCAAAGTGATTAAAAAATTACCAGAAAGTAGTTGATTGCTTTTCACTTTACTTCTTTAAACTGTTTGTTACCAAATCAAAAAGGCATACCTATGTTCAAAGTGGTTTCATTTCGTTTCTTTTGTCATTCACACTTTGGCAATCTTCAACAGCAGTTTTCGTATGAAGTACTCGTCGTCCATCTCGCGTTTCCTGAAGAAGATATCTGCGGCGACACTAAAGTCCTTCTAGTCGGATGTCTAGGTCTTGTTCCTTTGTGACGCCTCGTTCCTCCGAAACGATTAGGAACTATCTAAACCTAGTGAACATTTTCCAGTTTTTAACCCTACAATGCATGACTTTTTATATATTCCCGAAAAAATATTTTCTGGGTCTATTGCACCAAAAGAAACTACGAAAAATTATTAAAAAAAATTCCGGGTTTATTTTTAGCCTTTGAAATGAATAAAAAATGCGTGTATCATAGATGATACACCATGCATTTGGGGTACTATCGGTTATGAAAAGCATAAAAGCAATCTTTTTTCTTGTTGATGCAAAGAGCGACGCCACACTTGTCGCATTTCACAAACGTGAGCGCCGGGCACTGTGGAAGTTTGCAGCGCTGTCTCGTGTCCATCCACTGAGGCCAGTGACTGAACTGGTCAAGCCGGATGTTTTGTGGAGGAACGTGCGTGGCAGGCCCTTTCTTTTTGGCTGCGATATCGCGTTGTAGCTCTGCTGATGATCTGCCTCGTTTGGCTACCATTTCTCCCTCTTTTGCGAGGAATTGGGCAACCTCCTTTCGAAACGTTGCAAGAGGTGTTGCGGCAGAGTCGCTTCTACTTCTTTCGTAGAGTATCCAGGAGTTCACCATGGTGAGGTCAATGAGGTGATAGAAGAGCTTCAAGTACCACTTCCTCGATCGCATGGCAATCTTTTACCGACCCATGAGTCCATCAAGGAGGTCCACCCAGCCCATGTGGAGGTTATACTGGACGATTATATGTAGGGGCATTCAACTTGAACCTTGCTTTTTGTCTTTTGTCTTGCGATCATATCGCTCCACTTCTCCCTCGGGCTCCGCTCCCACGAACGTAGAAAGGAGCGTGACACTCTTGTTGCCTTTCCACACGACCGCGCTCACATCAACTTCATCAACGCAGGCAACATTCTCCACTGTTGTCCCCCTTTCATTTCCTTTCACTTCTTTTTCAGTGGGGAGCTTGCAGTTTGGGATGCGGTTTCTCCTTACGGTGCCCAAAGAAAGGATCCCCTGTTTTGCAAGGTAGACCATTACCTTTGGTGAAGTGTAATAATTGTCAAAATAAAGCTTGTGGTTAGCGTTCCTTGGGATCTGCCTGCTGAGCCTCACGACAACGTTTCCAGTAGCACCGAGGCCTGGCTCCGCTGGTCTCCTTTTGGACGGACAGTTTTCCTGACCGGTGTAAATTTCATGTCATAAGTGTATCCGGACGCGCCACTGAGGACAAACAGCTTGTAGCCCCACTTGTGGGGTTTGTTGGGCATGTAGTGCTTTAAGAAATGTCGGGCTTTAGTGCTGCACATTTGTTCGCCGAGTGAGAGGCATTCTTCCATGGGAACAGAAAGAAATCTTCTCAAGGCTTCAAAAACTGGCCTGATTTTGAAAAGCCTGCCTAGTGTTTCTTTACACGGGTCCATTTCTTCGTTGTTGCAGAAGTGTAAGAACCGCCTTATTTTTTCAAAGGTGTTCACTGACATTAAAGAAGATATTGTCTTTTTTCCGAGCTTTGAGACCCAGTAGTCTCGAACACCCGGCAAGTGCACCAGGGACATGTAGATGCAGGTTCCCAAGAACTTTTTGACATCGCTTGGCGTCACCTGAGTTGGCTTTCCAGCGTCGACTTGCACGCCGTAGAGTGAAAACTGGTCGGAGATGAATGCTATCAGCTGGTCCGTAAAAAAACATTGAAAAAACTGGTACGGTGTTTCCAGCTTCAATATCTCCAGTGGCAAAGCTGAGTTTCCTCGGAAAATTGTGCACGGTGTGGGGACAGAGACGCTTTTTTCTTCCACTGCAATGTTTCTCCACTTCCGGCACTAGAGTTTTCAGTGACATGAGAGACACCTGGGACTTCTTCGTCACTGCTGGCGGAATCTTCGTCCTCTTCAAGCTCGAAATCTGAATCATCGCTTGCTTCGCTCCCCTCGGGAAAAAGAATATCTTGGATTTCTTCATCCGAGAGCCATTCGCCATGTTAGCAGTGCGTAGCAAAAACAACAGTTATAGCGCGTGTTTGGAAAAGAAAACAAACGAACGACCGCGATAGCGCGGGGGCCCTTTGAAGGGACCGCACCAGTTAATTTCTGAATATGTCCTGCTGTAATTTTCTAGAACGGTGCAGGTAGATGGTGTGTTTATTATTTCAAAGTTAGAAAATACGAGCTTATCTGAAGAAAAGTCAAAGCTTTATCTTTCTTTTTGGACGAACGTCCAGTTTCTCTATAATATATATTCCACCTTTTGCCAAAATAAATGTCCCAAGGTGTCATTTGATGGTTCCACGCGAGTGAGATTTATCCCATAGGAACATTGTTTTTAATTTTTATTTCTACTAGGTGAACTCATCCTTTTATATTCTCTTAAAAATGCATCGTCTAACTACACATCTGTGAAACATCACAGCGAAATCTGTTGAGAAAGCGACACATGCGGCTCCTTCATTGTGCCCACGATGATATAGGCAAAAATGGCTATTTTCATTGCCTCGCCAGATATTCCCACTTTCCAGAGTATTTTCCCTGTCGAAAACAAAGCGCTGCACAAGCTACTGCTGCGTACATCATCGTTATAAAATAAAACGGGCCATGCCAGGCAGAAAGCAAAAGTACAAAACACTTTACCTGGATGCATAACGTATCATATCTGGCACAAAGCTAGTTTCGCGTACCAAACACTCTGCTGACAACGAAACCGGAGATAAACATCTGTCCCGTGAAAATTAAAAGTGAAGCTTCTCAAATATATTTTTTTGAGGTGCCAAGCTTACCGAATGCAGCACCGAGACGCTCTCGTTGTTGATGGCTTCCCGTGCAAATTGGCGCGAACGCTGAACTGGAGTATCGGTAGAACATCAGACCAGTGGCGGCACCTAGGAGCGCCTAACTGCACTAGATGGCCCGCGGTCTGTATCAGATCTGATCCATTATGCATTCGTGTCATGTCCAACAACAGATCCGGCGACGTGAACATATTTTTGGTTTGTATCATATGTCATACACCATGCATTATAGCCTGTAGAATTAACTCCAGAGGGAGCACGTGATCTTCTTCGCTGGCGCATTGAGAACAAACTAATCTATTGCTAATAGAATTCGTCACTTTCTTCAGGAATACAAATATACATGGAAAGAGAAAAAGAGAGAGAGAAAATGATAAATAGACAGTCACATGCTTAATTAACTACTAGAAACCCCGATCTAGTAAAATAAAATATTGTTGATAAGATAACCTTCTCTAATTAGGACGTTCGATACAAGCAAGCGCTGGTGAACTCTTTCGAGATGAAAAGGGGGGGGGGGGGAGCCTTTGTCGTGCCTAGATGAAGTCAGTGCAGAACTCACTCATCTGTGCCTCAGCAGACCCGGATTGTAACAACTTCAAAGGAAACGAGGCACTCTCGACAGCTCGACAATCAAAACGTCGCCGAGCTCGTTGACATTCTAATCCTTCTAGTTACATTGCTGTAACATAGACGATGACGCACACAAGCAGACAGAGCGAATTTTCAGGTAAAAAATCTTAGCACAAAATTTGTAGCTCTTTCAAAAACATATTATTGATTACTTGTACACACAAAATAGAAATTGAATTGCAGCGAACGTTACCGCATAAGAAAGTAATTGAAGTTTTAAAAATTACAGTAAAATGTAATTGATTACAATTAATCAGTTACTTGTAACTTTTTACGTAAAAGTCTCGTTTTAATGCACTACTTTCCTTGGATGTGGCGCCACTTACTGGTAGACATTGGAACCTGATTGTGACTGGGTTCGATAATTTCTCGGGTGGAAAACAAGGGCGCCATTATGCTTGATCTCTCCATTGCTAGATTTGTTTTCCAGTACGTCGGCTTTCTGTCTAGTTTTTACAGCTTCGCTATTTTTCGGTAAAAACTGAGGATGGCCGAGGACATCTCGTTCCCGTTTCAGCCCCAGGGCTGGGTTGAAAAGCCACCGCTGTTCGCGGGCCTATACAAGGGAAATTGTTGCGCTACAAGTTCGACTCGCTGTGACAGGCCCACCAAAGATAGACTTTAAAGGGGTACTACTGTGATTTTTTATAGTTGCTGATTTGCCTCAAAATTAGCTCAACACACCGATACACACAATTGTACCAATATTGAGTAAACAATATTGCAAAGTTATGGCATTCTTTAATTTCGTTATCATCGTGTTTTTCAAACTGAGAGCCTGTACTGGCAACACCGAAGTGTGACGACAGAAAAGGTACAAAATGGGCGGTAAATTACGTTCTCAACTGATTGCAAGACGTTGGATAATGAGAAAAGAAAGCTGGGAAGCTCAGTCACTCGGAAGCACGAAACAACGCCCCAGATACTCTGTTTAAAGAACCTCTGACACGCCAAAAAGAAACTTTTTTCATGCTAGGCGTTGAAATGGCATATCAGGACAATACAAAAAAATTGTTTCACTATAGAGTTGTGTATTTGTTTTTATAAAAAATAGAAATACGAGGCCCAATTCAAAGTTCCCGCCATGCACTGTGACGTAACAGTGTAACGCAAGGTGTCGGGGCGGTCAGAAGGTAGGCATCGCCGGAAGTTACGTGAGTTGTATCTCTCCTCGTGCTTACCGCGAGCGCGTGTAATATTTTTTAATATTTTTGTTATTCTCCGCACCTCCACGAGAGATCGAAGCAGACAAGGTTTCTTTTATTTGCCTTTCATCGCTTAATGTTGCTGCAAAGGTAGAAAAAGCGGAGTCAGTGAATTGACGTGATCAACTACAATGCCTAGAAGGTGCTGTGTGAGGGACTGTCCCGGTATTGCAGCAACTGAAGAGATCACACTGCATGCATTTCCGAGAGACATACATCGGCCGCATGTGCACGTAGTGAACAAGTTCTACTCATGTTCTAGACAAAATACGTACTTTGTGCTCGACGTTTACTTGTACTTGGTACACAAACCAGTTCGTATTCTTTAGACGGCAGGCATCTTTAGCCTGGAGAGTATCCGATGATTCAACGACCTCGGTGTCTGAACCTTCAGCAATGCGATCGGGCGTGACGTCAATCCTACTTTCTGTGAGCGTTCTAAATTTTTTTTCAAAACTTGATAGCTTGTTTTGCGTCCAGTATAGCTCTGTATTATCGGACTGACAGCATGCACTCGTACACTGGCTTGTACTCGCAACGCTTTCATCATTGACCTCCATCAGTCTATCCACTGACTCTTCGTCCTCAAATTGTACAGCACGCAAACTCACCAACTGTGCAGCGGTAAAGAGCTAGTGAAACCTAAACTTCGTTTTCTACGATCGCTCGTACGAAAAGCAGAAAAAAAATCTTAGGCACGGTCGCGGAGAGCACGAGGAGTGAAACTCACGTGACTTCCGGTGAACCCACTTTTAGTGACGTAGGTTTATGCCTCCCTCCTGACCGCCCCGACACCTTGCGGTACACTTTTACGTCACAGTGCACGGCGAGAACTTTGAATTGGGCCTCGTACTCCTATTTTTTATAAAAAAACTACGCAACTCTATTGTGAAACAATTTTTTTGTAATGCCCTGACATGCCATTTCAACACCTAGCATGAAAAAAAATTTTTTGCCGTGTCAGAGGCTCTTTAAGTTTGCACGACTTGAAATTTTGTACAATTTATGACGTCACACCCCTGGAAAGCGCGATGAAATTTCAATGTTGGTTTTTTCATCTCCTTCACTTACGGTTTTCTCAATAGCTAATTTTATTTTCAAGACAATAAATAGCAAAGACTGAAGACTAAAGTCCGGGTATTCAGAAAATGTAATTTGTTTGGGTAGCTAAAAAACCGGCCGCAGTACCCCTTAAGGAAAAGGGTTACGTCCGCAACGTTAGGTGGAAGACCTCAGATCGCTCTGGGTTATGTCTTGTCGGGGCGTCTGCCTTCCTTCGATGAAGCGTCATGTACGGCATTGGTAGGCTGTCCCTTCCTACCTTTGGTGGACGAGCGATCTTTCCGTTGCTGGTAGCTATCGAGATTGTCGTTGTTTTGTGTCAGCGAACACAGTCGGCACAAAGTCTGGGTGATGTTTGTACAGCGAAAGTTTTAATGTCTAATAAGGCGGCTACGTAACAATCATGCATGTTTCTTGTGAATATTTCGCGGGGAGATAAAGTTGCGAAAAGGAGTGGTTCGCCATGCATTCTTTACATACAATATTATAATCGTGGGATTTGTTTTTTGCGCTAATATTTAAAGGGCAACTCCGGTCGAAAGCGAAACCAAAATAAATGACTGGGATCGCTTTAGTTGCACAAAATATAATCACAGCCGAACTATTGCGTCTAATTGAGTCAGCCTACTCTGTAAAAAACTATTTTAAAGATGCGACCAGGTGCTCTTCAGCGGGCCGCAAGCAGGTTATTTCTCAGTCAAGGAACACTGGCGCAGCGCACCCGTGACGTACGTCACGTCGCGGTGGACCTGCGGTTGATTCCGCATCTTGTACCGCGAACCGCAGTCCCACGGTGACAGCACGTCGCGATCGTGCTGCTGATGATCGGTGTTGCCCTTTCTCTAGCAGATAGATTAGGTTTTTCCGTAGACGCCCACAACCAAACTTTAAGCGGTAATATAAACAAAAATCTACACACATTATCGAAAAAAATATAGTATACAGGGTGTTTCACGAAAGGTGGACAAATTCGATATTGCGAAAACTACTTGTCGCACCAAAAAAGGCTTGTGTCGTTTTGGACCTGGGCCAGGGGCCTATTTAAGAAAAATTTTAAAGTCCGAGATAATTATATTGTTAATTATTTTTGCGTAATTAACTTTTTTATATTGGGTTTAAGCGCATGGTTTCAATTAGAAAATTGCTCATCATCATCAAAAACACTTAATCAACAAATTTCAAAACGATAGAAGGCACGCAAAGCATTTTACGGCTTTCTGAAAAATTGTACGAATTCGACGGATTTTTAAGTTTCGGTTTGTTATCGGAGCGCATCTCAGCCCCGGCGGCAGCGCGCCCCGTGGAGAGATAGGGCATCCAACCTCTGCAGCGCTTTCATCGCGCGACACAGCAGAGGCTGGTTGCGCTATCTCTCCACGAGGCGCGGTGCCGCTAGAGCTGAGATGCGCTCCGATAATCAAACCGAAACATAAAAACCCGTCGAATTTGTACGGTTTTTCGAAAGCCGTAAAATGCTGCGCGTGCCTTCTATCGTTCCGAAGTTTGTTGATTTAGTGGTTTTCAATGACGCTGAGCAATTCCCTAATTGAAACTATGCCCTTAAACATAATATTAAAAAGTTAATTATCGAAAAATAATTAACAATTTAATTATCTCGGACTTTAATAATTTTTCCGAGAAAGGGCTGTGGCCCAGGACCAAAAAGACAGAAGCCTTTTTTTTTGCGACGCGAAGTTTTCGTAATATCGAATTTGTCCACCTTTCATGAAACACCCTGTATATACCTTGCAAGTAGGGGACACTACTTGAGCTGAAAACAGTCGTAATCCCAAGTTCACAAATATTGACTGGAGCTGCCCTTTAATCCGAGAAATTTGCAAAAATTAGGTTATCGTAAAAATTAAATCGTTTAGCGTAGTCGGGTATGCTCATTTGCCTCTCAAGCCTTTGTTGTACCCGACGGGTCAACCCCTTTCATCGCGCGAACCCACGCCAATCTACCATTCATGTCAAAAATCTCCGAAGGAAACGGAAAAAAAACTCGTTCCCTCCCTTCGTCCGGTGCCGGCTCCGATATCCCAACGGAATGCAGCGCTTTTGACTTCGTCCAAGCGCACTGGGAAACACACGGCGGCGCTCGCGTCAAGCAAAATGGCAGAATTGTTTTGCCCGCAAAAGGAACACACGCGGCCCGGCAAGACGCGCGTTTTGTATTCTCAAAGCGGAAAGCCGGAAAAGGGTGGATTTATTTCGAAATCATTCACTCAGAGGGAGAGAGAAAAACTTTTCTTTATCCGCGTGGTTTGTATTAGATTTTGTATACCTATTTCTGTGTTTCCTCTACGCATTTTTTTTCGTTTATTGTGTAGTTGTCTCTTCTGGAGATGGGGCAGGGGGGGGGGGGGGGGGGAATGATTGCCTGGCATTTAGCCATACGTGAACCTATCGCTGGCTTTATTTTCTGCAGAAGATCGCTGGGCGCCGAATTAAATTAGAAAAACAAAAGGAACGGGAAAAGGGGCGCGTGAATACAAAATGGGAAAAGCGCGAGAAGGGAATCACACGGCAAGGGGTGGAAAAGGAAAAGAAGGGATGGAAAAACTGAACCCCAGCCGAGGGCTCGCAGCCGAAGCGCCCAAAAGAGCCGCATTTTACGCCCTGGCCCATTATAGTCAGATTGGATTAATGAAACCAAGAGTTTCGGCGATAACGGTCGCCGTGGATCTTAGACATTCCAGGCATGAATAAAGCTTGTTTTCTTTTTCTATGTCTCTCTCTTTATGTCTATATTTCTTCTTTACCCTTAAGGCTTCTGACCCAGAGCTGATGAGGCGTTCGCCCTCTTCATTTTGTTGCTGGGCGTGATATTGGCCTCGCAAAGCAGCCCTGCCTGAAAATTAATTTATATGTCCCGATCTTTACGCTTAGCTGTTCATCGCTTTTTTTTTCTATAGTGGTATATATATATTTTTTAAAGTTTGGTGGATACATTTCTTTAGAGGTGGTTGAAATATTCACGCAACGGTGCGAATCGAGACGGGAGCAAGTAACTGTACAGCGTTTCCCCATAATATGTACAGTGTTTTTTATCTGTTTTTTATAAACTACGCATGGGCATGGGCTCATTTTCAGCCAAATTATGTTATTTTAGCTGTCCTAACAAGATGCCAAATTTCGAGCACCAAACTTTATCTCAATCAAAAGTGATGAGTGATCTTTTGAAATTTTCTATTGGAAAAAGGGGTGTCACGGGCCAATTATGCCCGTTTATGGTAACTGGCGCGATATCAGCTCCGTCGGCCGCCATTTTAACATTGAAAATTTCATAAAGTCACCAAAACCTTTTAAAAGAATAACGGTTAGTGCAGAAACTTTGACGTCTGGTTCGGACGGGTACCTCTACATTCGGGCTAAAAAGGAACATTCGACAATGCGTAAATCATTATCGCAAATAAAAATAAAATAAAAAAACGCTGTAGTTTCATTTTTTTTTTTTGGGGGGGGGGGGGTGGGGGGGGGGGATAAATTGTATTTCGCTTCACCATCACATAAGACTGCTTACGTGTAGGAATGCAAAGGCATCGTGGTCCCGCGGGTGAGATGTTTTCGAGTGATGTTTCTACACGCTTCACGGCATCCGTGACGAAGTTTCTGCGTTGCCGTGCACATATTGAAGACAACGTCAAGGAGGACGTCGATGACGACGTCAGGAGCCACCTCTAGGACGACCTCTAGGACGACCTCTGTGATGACCCATCGGACGACGTCGAGGACGGCGTCAGGGACAGCGTCTAGGACGACGCCGAGGACGACCTCTCGGACGACCTAAAGAAACACACCAAGGACGACGTCGAGGGCGACGTCGAGGGCGACGTCAAGAATGGCGTCTAAAACGACTTCGAGGATGACGTCCTAGAGGACGACCTCTAGGCCGATTTCTAGGGTCGTGTCTAGGACGACAACGAGAACGACGCCTACAGGACGAGGTCTAGGACGACGCCTAGAGGACAACTTCTAGAACGGACTTCAACGACGACGTCATGGACGGAGTTGTCCTTCAGCATACGATTGAGCGGCGCGTGCTAACGTCAGGCCAGCGCGAACCAGGCCCCCTCCCCCCCCCCCCACCGCCTTCCCCCCATCCCCCTGGTGCTCCGCCAGCAGTTTGGCTGGCTCCTTAGCAACGATGACGCTGTTGCTATGGAGCCCCATGACGCGTCGCAGCCAGTGGGAATTTAAGGTGCCGTTTTCAATGGATAGACAACACCAGCTTCGCTCCATGGGTCAGTTAATGCTTTCGCTTTAAAACCCGAACACATACAAGCACGGATCCCTACAAGCTAAGACCTCAAAGTCCCTCATAGCGCTTCGGTGCGCCTCATTCGTTTTGCGAATTGTAGCACACGCTCCAGAAGTTTGCGAACAGCGTGACGTTGCGCTTTGACTCTGTTTGATTGGCCCGTCGGCTTTTATCGGCTCGATTAGCCCTGTTGGCCTTTAGTCCCGAGCGAGATCGAGGAACACGTCAGCGGGAAGATGCAGACGGGGCCGAAACGCTGCGGTTGCGTAAAGGCGTCGGAGCGCGCGCAGCGCTTCACTATCGCAACGTGATGCGGATGCTGTTGTTTATGACGCTGCCCATCAGCTATACCAAGACGGAGGGAGCGGCGCGCCCCCTTTTGGGTTTCGCACGGTCCCGTGTTGCGATACTAAAAAGGACTGCATTGTTTTCTCAACACCGAAAATAAACAGAAGTTGCCCTTTAAGAAAGCCAGCAACATAGTGACGACGGTTTCAAAAAAGTACTGTTCGAAAAAAAACAACTACAGATTTGCATCATTTAAAGCAATACAAAGGGAAACTGACTAAGATAAACAAGAGATGAGACAGTAAGGAGACGTCAGAGCGCGGAGCTTTGATCGGAAGAATAGTGAGTAAACACAAAGGCCAGCTGGCATTGTCTCTGGTCACTGTTCGAACTACTAGACACTGTGCCAAGGAGTAGACATTGCTATTATTCGCTCTGTTCGAGAGAGGCGGTGCGTAGCGACAAAAACAGCCATTCTTTGCTTCGACCCCCAAATCACTGAAATCACAGCTTAGCCCTCAGCCATCCCCGTGCGCGCTAATCTCCTCGTCTCCCACCGTTTTTCTCCTTATAACTTAGATTGCAACGCTGAGCACGTCGAGGTTTATTTTAGCTCATAAGGACCTTTTCGCCGCCTTTGAATGCAAGAGGGAAGGGCCATGAAAGTGCCCGCTCTTTCTACAAAAGCCCGCATTCAGTGTAAGAGAGCCGCTTACCTTGTATACATTTGAATGCAAAGTGCTTTTTGCACTCCCCAGCGCGAAAAACGCATAAGCGAAGCTCGTTGTCTTCTCGTGGAAGATCGCGCGTTTGCTACGTCAGACGGACGGTTTTAATGTTCTCGGTGCATTATCTAGCCTGAATTACATACGCCGTTAAAGTGTTTTGTAAAAGAAATAATGCGCCTAAATCTTGGATTAGTTGCAGACGGAGAAGCTCTCTCGATGTGAGTGACCAACCTCCAATGTTGCAATCGAGCTCTCATTTCAGCAAGAAATATGCTTTTGTTAAAGAAGGAATAGAGTCATGTCTTGGAGGGATTGGAAGCGTGCGATCAGACATTGGCGCCACGGGGTGGTTTTTAGCAGAAGCATCTTAAATAGAAATCCTCCGCAGCAGCCGACAATAGTGTCTAACTTACCGGCGCACAGCGATATACAAAACGTTCGGGGCCACAGTCGGCGCTGATATTTTTATAGAAAACCTGGAAATGGAGAACGAGGATCCTCATCCATCGCTGGCGAAACTAGCCGCGATGAGATCAATCTCAGCGTCTACTTGATTCGAAAACGGGCCAAGGGCAATTTGATATTAAGAGGAGATAAAAAATACTTCTCATGTAAATTTTATCAATTACAGGCACTGGTGAATGTTGGTTACTAGTGATCTACGGACCGTCGAACACACAGGCGCTTTGTAGAATCATATTCCAAAGCAAAGGAAAAGAGAAAAAAAAATGGCTGTGCGATGCCGTTGATGCCCCTTGCAATGGCGACGGGCATAATCAAACCCGAGCTCCGAGCAACGCGTGCGGGTCAAATGACGTGACTACACATACAAATAAATGGCTGAAGATGGATTCCTTCCCGAACGTAAAGGTGCGAAAGCTTTACTCCAGAGTGATATCAAGAGAAACACGGCCGTGGGAAAGCGATGACGCGGCGAAGACGCTGCGGGCGCATTAAAAGTAGGAGCCTGGACCGCATCACTACGCGACGTACTGCAGACACTGATATTGGTGGCACTTCCAGGCAGCTGTAAAGAAGGATCGGCGCGCCCCGTTTAGTTGTCGCAAATACAAGGTATACAGCTCATGTCGTGATGTCTTTTCTTAAACATATGACTTCTTCTTTCGCGAGAAACGGGTTTATAGCGAGTCGGTTATTTTCTAATGCTCAGCCAGCAGCTCGTTTTTTCTTAGAAGAAAAATTTAGTTTAAGAGAAGGGGATGAAAACTTTTGTTCTTTTTCTTCCCGTTGTTTCCTTATCTTCCAAACACATATGACAACACTACTTCCAGAACTGTGCGTGCTGCCACCTGCACGCGCTCTCTCCCGTCCGTCGTGGTTTGGCCACAGGAGCATGAAAAAAAAGCTTGCATGGGAGGAGGAGGTCACGTATCTATACTTCCTGAGTTGTTGAGCCAAACCCACATCGATTGATCATTTGCCGAGCGTTGCTGGCATCGCCCACAGGCCGGTGATCTTGATGATTTTGGCTATTTGTTTTCAATGCGATAGCATTTATGAGCGAACTTTAAGCTCTTTTGTGTCTGTCTTGTTTGTAACCAGCGAAACGAATGCGCATACGCGAGAGAGGAATCACGAGATTGATTAAAAAAAGAAAGATCAAAATTTCGAACAACCCCGAGGGGAATGGAACCCATCCAAGGTCGTGAGCTCAACGAGTAACCACTGCGACACAGGGGAGATTTTCGATCTGTGGTTGCTAAATGTGATAACGTTTATTACCTCGGTCGACACTGTGTAACGTGCCAGTAGCGCGAGCTGGTAGATTTGACTTCTACGTTAATACGAATGTAGTAAAAGGGAACCATTGAATTTGCTTTGATATTACGACAAGACTCGCTGGAAATCGACTGTTAGATTCGAAAAGATTGTTACTTTGTTATGAATGTGATAGACGACTCGTTAGACGTCGCCAAAAATTATTCCTAGAATTTTTACAGCACTTCCTAAGCAGATTACTAGAGAGACGCTTGTGCAGTATAGGATGATGCAAGAAGCTATCGTATTTCAGCGGCACTCTGCGATTTCGGCAACAATTGATACTTTTATATGTTAAGCTTTTCGTTCAAAACACACTGGTCAGGCCCCAGAGGCAAAATAATCGCGCACGGAGCACGAGCCGTTTCAACTTTACAATGAAAAAAAAAAGCACCTTGGGCTTGGCTTGCCAGGACTGACGCAAACTGACTGCGACGAGATCGTCACCACAGTCGCAAGGTAGCATGGCGAGGCTATCGCCGCCCATGTAAACTCGAGAGCGGCGCCCTGCCCAATCAGCACTCGGGAGTCAGAGGAAGACAAACGTAACAAAGGTTTATTGCATAGCGCAAAGTTGTGGCGGAAGACGACAAGCTCCCGAACAATGGCTCCGTTATGTTGCCTCCTCTGGGCGAGGAGGTGGGCTTGTTGGCGGGAACTCCCCAAGAGATACACAAGTAAATCGCACTTCAGAGGTTCTCGGCGAGCGAGGAACTTCCGGGGTCACACCACAGCTGCCAGTCCTTAGCGTTCATTCCGCAAAATCACAAACACCCAGGGGAACAGTTTCTTGCATGTCGTGTCTGGAAGTGTCCGAACACACGGCAGCCCGCCCCCAGTTTTCTCCCCGACAGTAACTAAGAAGCACCGGAAAAGACAGCTTGAACCACATTCTTGCACCTCACGATCCGGTCCGCAGCTACCGTAGATGTACAGGTTGTCAAATCCTAACAGTGTTTCCTCAAGGTCTGGGCACCTATCTTGATGAAGCTGGCCTGGATTATTTATGCTCAGAGATGAGTGATTGCCCCCCTTTTTGCATAGCTTCGTTGTCCTCATCGCTTTGAGTATTCTCTCAGAGATTAAAGGAAAAAAATTAGTTTCCTTTCTTTCCCTCTCCCCATGGTCTACAATATTAAGGTGGGCTGGTTGGATATGCATATTAGAAATAAATAGCGTGAAGTTCAAGTACAGAAACCAATATCGCTTCTTCCGTTAGCGTGTACTTGAGCTTAACGCTATTCATCGCCAAATGGTCCCCAGCCGAGAGCACGAGTGTCTGGAATTTATAGTATAAGGAAAGTTAACCTGTTTCACCCTTTAACTAATATTTCTTCCTCGAAGCTTTCCACGTCGTACCCCTCCCCTGTGTTCAAGCGGGTTGTCTTTGGTTACCCCCATTATCCGAAATCTTAAAAAAAGGAAAATCATTTATTGCATACCAATGATTGGCTCCCATGACAACAAACAAAAACATCTGCCGGAAACTTTAAAAAAACTTGTGCCGGTAAGGTTTTCTTAATGTTGTTCAATCTCTCAATTTAAATTAAATTAGCTTTTTTGTATTCGGCGTAGCAATTAATCATTCCAAGTCCAACTTTCGGGGACACGGCAGTTTAGTTCCAGATTTTAGCGACACGTGGCGTATCGACCTTTACGAATTTTCAAAATGTAGTTTCGCGCGTCGATCACAATCGCGCCCCTCTTTCCCATCCCTCCCCTCACCGTCCTGCTACGATCCGCCGGTGACCTCCTCTCCTTCTTGCGCCTTCAGTCTAGCTCCTGCGGCCGCGTGCTGCGTCATGTGCAAGAAACGTCGGAGAGACCAAAACAATAAAAAAAAGTTCGCTTATCGCGGACAATAGGCGCAAACATCGTGGAACAAAAAGAAAGGGTAAAAAAGACGCGGAAAAGATTAAAACTTACGCTGAAGAACTAGATTCATTTGAGAGGCCTATTTTACTGTTGTGTCTAACCATGTCAGGAAGGTACATACAGAAAAAACGCGTTCAAAATCAATCGCTGAGGGCATTCAGTCGTAGGGCTACGCCTTCTGTGCGCGGCTTGTCCTGGCACTGTGGATTGTCCAATTCTCACCGTTCATCCTCCTTTATTGTCTCTCCCCAAGCTGACTCCTCGGCGTTTATTTCGTGTGCTTTAGAGCAAAAACAGAAATGAATATTCAGGGGCAAAATGAATTCAGCGTACCCGTTAAGCAGGCGTGGAGGCATAAAATAATTAACTATGACAAGGCAAAAAGTCAAGTTAAATTTGGGGGTTTTACGTGCCAAACCAACGACGGGCATCTGGCACGCCCCAGCGGAGGACTGAGGATTAATTTGGACCACCTGGGGATCTTTTGACGTGCAACCGAAAGCTCGGTTACACGGCGCCTTCTCCGCAATACAAATATGACAAGGAACCAACGTTGCTTTATAAAATAAACGTAAGGGCGCAAATGAGCTAATGTACATTAAACATGATTAAAAACAAAAACGAGACTGCAGGTAATGACACACGCACTCAGAAGTCTCAAACACAGCTGAAATTTTATTTTCCAAAACATGGTTAAATAGGAAAAAAAAAACGAACGAATAAGGGGAAGGGAAAAGCCTCTTTCCACAAATGTACATTCCGACTGTATACGAATTGTATACCGTTATGGGACGTGACATCAGTCGAAGAAAGAGAAAACGATGACCACAAACGTTTGATAAAGGAATCGCTCGCAATACTACGTCACGGAAACGCTATTAATAGGCCTTGGTTTTGTATACCATATATCTTGGAGGATGTCGCGGAGGCCGTCATCTTCCTGGTTACTAACGGAATGTACATTTGTGGAAAGAGGTGTTCTTGGGGGTGTTCCCTTCCCTTTATTAGTTCGTTTTTTTTTCTGTTTATCCAGGTTTTGGAAAATAAAATTTCAGCTGTGTTTGAAACCTTTGAGTGTGTGTATACACTATTATACAAAATGGGTGATTACTAATTTCTGACGAGTTTGTAAATATGCCAAATGAACTTCAAGAATATTACAAAAAATAGGACACTTATTTTTAATGAAGTGACGAATTCTAATTGTGTTAATTTGGAACATGTGACACACAATCCGCTAAGCTAACAAACATTTAAAAAAATCGGTGAGCTTTTTTCCGCATCCGCTCAAATGCCGCCGAGCTTTTCTCCGCATCTGCCGGTTTTGCGGTGAACTTTTCTCCAGTGAGCTTTTTTCCGCCGCCCCTGAACGGGACGCAGCAGATATCGTAGTGGGCAACATAGGATAGCTGCAAAGGGGCCAAAGCTGATAGCGGAGCGGGCTTTATATGAACAGCGGAGCATGTCGTAGAGGGGTATTGGAGCGGACCGCATCGGATAGGGAAGCTGACAGTAGCATCGTCCTAGAAATTTCGTCGTAGCGTATAAAAGGGCACCATGAAGTCTCAAAAACACCGTCATGTGCGCCACAAACTAACAACGCAGTTTGTAACTTTCGTCGCACTGTGCGCGAATGCGTCGGCATCCGGGACGTTATGGGCGATAGATCAAAGGGGCGAATTCAATTTCCTAAGTGCGTCTTTTTTTCTTTTTTTTAATTAGCCGCATTTTTGGCGCCTTACAATGGTCCCAAACAGATGGTCCCGGACAAACTGCCCCCGGAAAGGGTGACCCGAAGTGCTAACCCGAAAGAAAAAAATGGTCCCAGTGAAAGTTTCCGCATTGCCTGCCTGATCTTCGCCGTTTTTTTTTTTTTAGTGTATCTAGTTTTTCTGTATTGATCATATCTTACTGAAAATCTAAATACGGCATTACAAAACAGATGTGAATTCCGAAACGCTAGACGTTTCAGTTTAGCTATTAAATTTTAAACGCTGAAAGCCTGTGAATTGATGAAGCTGGAGGAAACAATCATAGCCACATGTTGAGGAGCAATTATAGCAGGCATAATGTAGCTAATATCTACAAGAGTACGCAACACAAACATTCTACCATTCCTACTGCTTTCTGTACACTCATTCAGCGTGTAACTAATTTTAATGTATACACATTTGTACTGAAAAATACACACCCTTCATTGAATACAGCAAATCCAGACATTGAATCGGAAGTCCTTCCATTCAATGAGGTGATATGTGTGGGGATCGGTGCATAATGCTCACCCACAAAAAGGTCAAGAAATGCAATTTAGTCTTCGCCTGACTCGCGAACTAATCGGGAGCTCGCGCTTGTGCCCGCGGTGCGCCCCTGAAAGTCACTGCCGACGTCAGCGCGCAGATTGTTGCCCGCTTGCCACACACTTCACCGAACGCCGTTTCATCGAATCGATCTACAACATTTGGTCAAATGTCGTGAAGGCTGGCATTTTTTCCGATGTTAGAAAGTTAACTAGTAGACCCTAATTTTGTTTTAACCACCATAAATGATTGATTTCGACGGTAACTTTTTCATCACATCTTTGGTGCAATGCGAGACACAAGTAGTGGGCATGTAACTCCCTGAAAGCCATGCATGGTCGAAGAAACGCTCATAATAGTTTTATAAGATATACGAAAAGGCGCTTGAGTACAGTAAACGATACATTACATGTGTGACCTGTAATCCCAACTTTGGGGCGTGGAGAGAGCAGAGTATTTTGTTGATACGACAACAATCTCTAGAGAGCTTGAGGCTACCTGCTGACGCCGTAAAATCTGAAGCAAGAACGTTTGCACACAGGAACTGTGGGCACGGCGCGTCCGTAGAAACATCTTTCAATTATTCGAAAATTAATTATATGGCTATATTTTTTAAAGTTTTTTAAGTACCGTCGTACTTTTGAAACGTTTGCATGTATGCCTTCATAGGGGCTTGTGATGTATAAATATGAATATATTTTTATTTACGGAACATTCCAGACATTTTTTGTTTTATTAAGGCAAATATGTTGTTGTAACAACTAAACATTTATATATTTTTTACATTATTTATTTAGTGTAATATTCTAAAATACAGCAAATCTAAGTTTTAATTCTGCAGAAATAATTGTTGTCATAAATGAATTTCCTGTCTTGCAAGGGACTCTGGTAGCTAGAAATATCAATATTAAAAAATAATACAGTATTTGCTTGACCCCTTTTTGGCCAGATGCGGGTTTGTGAGTGCTTCGCTGTGCACTTGCCCTGATGGTCATTTCTTAATGAGCTTAATTGCCCAGTACTGGTACCGAAATAATAAGTTAATTGGTTAAAGAATCAAGACATTCACTTAAAATTAGAGTCCTCTGTGAGTCACTCATTGCATTATCATAAAAGACACCTACATGGAAAGACTCAAGCTTTACGTAAATGCCTGCTGTCGCTACGTGCTTCCTATGTGTTGGTACGCTTCTTTTTCTGCGACAACTTGGCGATATCGAAATAAAAACTAGCATCGCCTACAGTGTTATTAAACGGCCCTACGCTCGCAGTGTACGCGCCACTGATATGCCATAGCAGCGATTGCTCAAAATTGGCAAGAAGTCAGTCCGTGAATAATAAATACATTTTAAACTTGTTTCTTTCTATCTGTACTGTCTATTTCTCGAGTCAGGCAAAAGCGTGTGACCCTCCTCGATAATTAAAGTGCGAGTGTGGAAAAAGAGAAAACGGAAAACAATGGCGAGATGGTTAACATGAGGTAGTAGTAGTAAGCGTTTTATTGAAATTGAAATCCTTTTCAATAAAACGCTTACTACTACTACTCTCAGGTTAACCTTCTCGCCATTGTTTTCCGTTTTCTATTTTTCCATACTCGCACTATAATTTTCGAGAAGCTTAACCTGAGAGGTTAGTCACGGCCTGCTACTTAGTACAGGGGAAGGGAAGCAGGCAATGAAAATAGCGATGAAAACGACGCTAGCATTAATCCGTCGCCATGAAACACCCTTCGTGCTGTAGTTGTCGTTCTATATAGTCAATCCAGCGAAGGCGATGAGCATGACTTTGGGGTCACCAAAAAATTGAAAAATAAAATCTTTCTGCGATCATGTGTACTGCTCGTTTGGCCACAGGAAAATCTCACTCCGGTAGTCGTCCTCAAAACTATTTTTGACAAAGACGTCATCAGCATTCTTTTGCGTTCTGTCATTTGCGACAAAATAACTTCTGTTTAGCCGTATCATATGATCAAATGTTTTCCCGAAAATCCTATTCTTAAGTGCTCACATGCAGGTTGTTCTTTATCTTGCAATAAAACATAATTAAATTGTATAAAATGGAAAGTGTAGGACGAAATAGTAGTCTACCTGAAGCGAGGTGAAGCTTTACGTTTTGAGGGTAAAGGAGGGGTGGTAAAAATATGGGATGAGGATAATTCGTGAAATGCGCACTTGTGGCAAGCCGACTGGTGACAGGATAATTCATCACATAGGAACATTCGTCATAGGGCGACTCGTCCATTGGACAGTTGGTCACATTGACAGCGCAGAGAAGGATATAATAATCTACAAATCGCAATTTTCAGTAACTAGCTATGTTCTCTGACGAGTGCGCAGTTAGAACAATAGAACAGGATGCCTTATTGAAAAGTAATATGCATGTAAATGTATGCAATGCCGGGGGATGTGCATAGTCGTTAGATCATGCATATATACCACGTAATTTTTGTTTCAGGTTGCTAGAAAGAATGTAGATGTACAAATATGTTTCGAATAGAAAACATTTGAGTAAGAAACTTTACTATACCGATATAAGAAGTCCAGGACTTCAAGCGAACCATTGTGCGACGGATTGCCCCCGTGACGAATCATCCTATGACCAATGTTCCGCTGTGACCAACGGGCCTGTTACCAGTCGTCCTGTGACGAATCGACATGTGATAAATGGACCGTATCCTTAAAAATATATAGCTGCAGGAAAAAAAAAGTTAACACTGTACATAACTTTTCAATCGGGACGCATAGAGCGAGTAGGGCGGACTTTTTGCATGTTGTGATATGCACTGATTACGTTGTCATTTTGTTTTTCAATGTCTAGAAGACAGTTTCGCCGCATCCGTTAGGTCAAGCACCGGTTAGGGTGCCGCGAACCGATTAGTTCATGCACTTTTTGAGAATATGATTTTTTGCGTTGTGCTGGCGTTGATGTCAACCTTGCCAAAAGTATCCATTAGTGCCTCTCTGTGGTCCTCGTATGTTGGTTGCGCCCATCAGGCATGTTTTATGTCTCCGGATTGACTGCACGAGGTGCGATTGGCTGTGTTATACCGTCTGAGATAGAATTATGACGAAAACCAAATACGTAAAACCTAGCTGGACTAGTTGAGAAAGCAATTAGGCATGACCGGGGTGAAGACATTTATGTACATGGGACGTATGCATGGTAGACCAAAACATTGCGAAGTAGTATATCTCCTTCACAAGAAGTAAATGGTACCACCAGGAATCTTTTTGACCCGTGTGTGAAAATGCTCCGCTGTTGTATAAATAAAAAAACAAGCTTGCGCATAAAAATTCGATAGCGGTGTAAAAGCAAGCCTTCACGCAGAAAGGCCCAGCATAACTAAACGGTATAAACCGCACCGACCACTTTGCGTCCTTCAAAGAGATCAAACGAGGTGTGCTCAGTGCTTGGAAGAAACCACCTCTCTATTCGACAAACGCATTGTTGAGATTATTTGAAGTGATTTAAGAGAGCTTTAAGTGCTTTAAGAACAGAGCTGCTTAGTGGTGCATCGGTCGAGTTTCCAACATAAAAAACTACCTCAAAATATTCACGAAACAAAGGCACTAAGACTCTTTGAGCAAATTTAGTAAGGAATATTTATTTTTTGTGTTTTGCAATATTAGTAAATAGGAAACTACAATAAAAATACTACATTGTATGTTGAAATGGGGATCCGGACAATATGGTTCCGGACATTATGGTCCCAGGCCATATGGTACCGGACAAAATGGATCCGTACAATATGGTCCCGAGTGCTAGACCGATAAAAATAATCCCAAATCATTTTCGCGGTTTTTTTTTCTTTTCTTGCTTTTCACAGGTTTGTAGATTGCGTGTATTTACTTTTGATAAACATTTATGACATGAGCTGTTGGTCATTTTGAAGTTTGTTTTTTATTGCTTGGTCCTCGCAGGTTTCAGTTATTAAATGTGATTCACAAAATACTTATGTTGCCAGCCGTTTGTCAATCTAGAGATTATATTTTTTGCGCTTAATGTTCACCATTCGTTCTTCTTTTTGTGCGTTCAGGCTTCAGTTTTTGCCAGTCTAAAGAGAAATGCAACAGCGACTACTAACAATCTGCACACAGTACGTACAAGGGAGCCGTACCATGAATGACCTTCTGAAGGGCGTGGGCCATATTAACACGTTCCCACACCAAGCGCCGCTTCAAGATCGTAGACCTTTTGTTGGAACATAATAAAATGTGTCATGTGTTCAAGAGCATGTTTATTTTCATTGTTATTTCCTATCATTGCATCGAAACATGCGGTACCTGCACGATAAATTGCCTTTATTCCCTCTATGACGAATCGAAATGTGACGAATGGACCGTATTCCATTTCTATCACTCACCTTAAAAGTAATCGCTACAGATAACAGCGACATTTTAGGCAGAGGGTCAAAAGGGTCGAAAAATTTACTTGGGAGCACTTTGTCGAGGATTGCACTCGGTACCAAATTGTCCGGAACGATATTGTACGATCATATTGTAGGACCATATTGTCCGGGACCATATTGACCTACACCCGTTGAAATGTGGCCGGGACGCGTGACAGCGTAGCCTTTAGTGTATTAATAAATGTCCCGAGACGCTCATTGACGCGTGACACCACACCTTCCACTGCGTTACCGGCAGACTTCTGACACCAGCATGGCAGACGTCATGTGCAAGCCATATATAGATATGTCGCTTGCGCGTATCTAATCGCGCATCAGTTTATAATGTCAACTTTGCCGACGGGAACCAAAGAAAAACAACATATTATGGCGCTTGTACATTGATCTTGTTTTTTTTTAACTATAGTGCATGCTGACTCATTTTTAATATTAGTTGGACCTAAGATATAGCTCTTAAATGATATTACAGTAGAATGGCAGCAGAAACACCATTAATCATACCCAGGGATCTTCTTTTTCGGGTAAAATTCGATATTTCCTATTTTTGGACCCGGAACGAGTTTTATGAAAACCGAGTTAAACCTGCTTTCTCTCCGAAAACCCACTTTCCTGGAAGGCGAAAACGAACTGAAAGTCTGCAAATTAAGATACATTCTAGGATCACTTTTAGTGTGTCCCCAGTGTTGCAAGTTCGAAGATCACATATATTTTCTAATTTGAGTGACCGCCGACATATATTCGCTTCCAAATGAGCTTAGATGGTACTTGGGGGCGGCGGAGAAAGGCTTACCAGAGAAAAGCTCCCCACCAAACCGGCAGATGTGGAGAAAAGCTCACCGGCCTTTGAGCGAATCTATAGAAAAGGTCACCGATTTTTTTATTTGGTCTCAGCTTGGCGGATTGTGCGTCACAGGTGGCAATTTAACACAATTAAAATTCGCCCATTTAAAAATAATTCTCCACTTTTTTGTAATATTCTTGAAGTTCATTTGGCATATTTACTAATTGCTCAGAAACTAGTAATCACCCATTCTGTATCTTAATGACGCCGCAAGTACAAAATCCGAACATCGGACATCCGTAAAAAGACAACAATTTATTGACAGCTCGACAGTGCGCCGTCGGTAGCTCTGTCAGATAAAGCAGGTTTGTTTTTTGCTGAGCTAATATGAATAGCGGTGTGTGAACCGTTTCAGCTCCAGACATTGTGTAGTGCCTAATAGAAAAGTAGGTGTTTGTTGATTCAATCAGTGTCAGCTACGCTGTTTTTTTTTCCTGTTATTTTTACTAATAATACTTTAGTTGCGAGTACAGCCTCATCCTGTCGCGTTTGTTGTCTTCACTCCGTCTTCGTCGTTTGAGCGGTTTTCATCATGTATAACCTTTACCAACTCGCCCAACTCGCTACCCTACAGAAGACTAGTTCTCATATAGTCACGAGTAACAACGGTGACAGTGTGCAGCTCTGAAGGCCATGGGTTGCTCGCCGTAGAAGGGCACTATCGCACAAAGGCAACGTGCGGTAACAGCAGCACGAACGGCTAGAAAACGTGCTTCTCCGTGGAAGAAAGAAAGCTCGATATCCTACTGACCGTTCTATCTTCTTTTCAAAGGTTAACAAAAGATTCAAAGAGAATTTCAGGCACGGCGTTGTAAAGCACGCATTTTTGGATTTTCGGCATTTACAGTTTTGCTTTTTAGGTTTTAGGCAGACATTATTAAGTTTTCGAACTTTTTCCTGTTCTTCAAGTTCATAAAGTTTTTAAATAGGCATTCGTTGCTTAGAGAGTAAACTACAAAAAAAAAACACTCACCCGCCGTTATTAAATTGGGGCCAATATAAAAAGAAAATTAATTTTTTGTAATATTTGTTTAACATATTGTGTAATATGTTAAACAAATATTACAAAAAAATTAATTTTCTTTTTTTATAAAGCTGACGAATTTTAATGATAGTCGATTGACATATGTTACGCGTGATCCAACAGCCTCCATATGAAAAGAAGAAAAAAAAATCGGTGAGCTTTTCTCCGCATCCACTCAATGGTCCGTGATCTTTTCTCTGCATCCGCCAGTTTTGCGGTGAGCTTTTCTCCGCTAAACTTTTCTCCAGGATTCGGTACTTGGACACTGGAAACAAGTCCATGGAAGCTAAGTACAGATTCCCCTGAAGCCGACGCGCTATAGTAAATTTCATTTTAAATTGTTGATATTTTTTAAATAAAACTCGTCAAGACCCAAATTTTTTTAATCACTCCTTAAAAAGCCCGATTTCTCCCGGATTATCATGTATAAGAATAACACCCGATTTTTCAGAAATATACAACGCAAAACCGAAGACCTTAATGACGCACCCTTTTGAAATTGCGACAAGTAACTTCGTGCTGGTTTGCAAGAGTGTAAACAAACACATGCGAAATATGCAGAAAAAAGTTATAAATCTTCAGCACTGACGCGCAAAGCCTACTTAAATACGAAAATAGGTTATAATCTGCGGGGCAATATACATTTATATATATAATAAAAATATGAAGAAAAAAAAATTGTGGCACCCTCGAGAGGGTTCGAACCCCGGAGTGTGAACCGGCACACGGCGATTCAAGTCCGGCGCGATAACCGCTACGCCGCTACCGCAGACGGCGACGAGGGCATAAAGCTTGGTTATCACCTTGCGTACGGTCGGCCGGTGCGGCTCGTGGAGGTATGTCGTGCAAAATGCGTTCAGGAACCTTTCTGAATGGTACTACCGTGAACCTACCTGGCTAAAGGAGTCGCGGATAGTCCCGGCCTCCTTAATCACCGATTACTTTTGTCAGGGATCTGCCTACAATAACTTAATACCGCAAAGTTCGTCTCTCTCTCGAGATTTCCCATACAAACTGACCAGAATTTTAACCGCATTTGGAACCACCTTCCGCTCTTTTTTAGGCTATATTTTTATGTCGAGGTGATGTCAACGCTCATCAAGAACCCATGTCTGGTGTAACTTTGATAACTGTGCGCTCATTTTTATTTTATAACGAGAAAACGAATTTTCCCATTGAAATTTCGACAGGGTACCGGCGTCTAAAGATAGATGGCGCAAGTGGACCGTGTCCCCCATTGCTGGGTATGGTAAATTTTCACAATTATATTAATTATCACTTTGTCAGGTTCGGTCTTCAAAGAAGTAACGCGGACACGCTCATTGTTTACACTTTTGTTGAAAGACCCTTGAGCTGCCCAGGTTACGTCTTGCTTTACTTAGTTCAGGCCGCAAAAATATTAATATTATTTGATTCCTGGTTCTTGAAATATTTTTTATATACATTCAAATAATTAGTGCCCTCATTACATGAAAAGCCTGTACGTCTAAGTGCTTTCTGCAAAGGATGAGCGAGATATAGAATAATTTATATACACAACTACAGCGATCCATAACGTCTTGCAAAACAGACATTTTCGTACTTTCTGCAAGGCACCTTTTGAAGCTTACAGTGCTTGCCTTACATGAAATGCGCATATTGCATGTTGCAATATCTACATGCATGGTGCTGATCCTTGTAGATAAACGTTGTGTTTTTCTCTGCGATTTGGAGTTTCTTTTATAGAAAGGGTTTTACTTATCGAAGTGGAGGCATGTAAGCAGCAGATTTTGCAGCTTCATTTTTCCCTTTAAGAGAGCTAATCGGCACATTCTTAAGCAAGATAAAAACCTAACGCAAGAAGGGAGGGCACAAACATCTTTATGTGGAGACCTCATAGGTTGGAGAGCCTAAACTTCAATCGAACTTGAAGCAAGCTCTGTTCCAAAAGAAGCTGGGCCACATCATTAGGACGTTCATAACAGAAAGCCTGCATGCACTATCCTTTTTTGAGGAGGCAGACAAATAGCTTGAAGAAGGTATAACTACAGGCATAAAAACTCTCTCAGCATAGGCTAACCGACCACCTTGATGCATGCTTTGAGGACTTGAATCAAAAGCTCTCTCTGGAATTCATCAGCGTGGATCCCGTTGCTGTTTTAACCGACCTTTTGTCAAGCTTCCATATGTGTTCTTAATGCCGTTGCTTTTTATTAATCCAGCTGTGGAAATAATTGACCCGTTCACCTGGAGGCCAGCAGTTTTTGCAGCCAAAGCCACATCACTGCCAAAATCTACTTCATTATAGATATAATCATCGTAGAAACGGGCACCACTGGAGCGACCGCTTGTGCAGGAGCTGTTGCTTTGTTCCGTTGTGCTTGCCCACGATGGTACTGGAACAAATGTATAACGCCAGAAAATAAGAATTTAAATGTGTTATTTACAAGCAACAACATCATCATTCTAAAAGAACCAGTTCAAACACCACTGAACATTCATTGTCATTAAATTTTGCTTTAGTTTTCCAGAACACTCAAAGTGACCAACAAAGCCAAAGCCAACACTCTAAAACCCTAGAATTTTGTAAAGCCTCTAACTTAAAAAAGAAAAAAAAATCTTTTAGGCACAGGTTTATGAGAGGTACACCCAAATTAGGTGAGGTGGCTAGCTGGCTGATCACGACTGCGTGGTATGTTTGAGCGCAACGGCTCGTGGAGGACAATACAGCTAAGAATGCCTTGTAGCAGAATATGTTCCAGTTCCAGTCACGCATTTATACCTTCTCAATATTCAAACTTCAGAGACGTTAAGTATTATTTTTCTTTCCCTAATTCTGAGCTTGCCAACGTACAAACGTTAGGGACATTAAATATTTTGTCTCGCTCCGTAAATCTGAGCTTCCCAATTTACAAACTTTAGGGACATCACGTTTTTTCTTAGATATGCAAAAAAAATTGGCCTACAAAAGCTAAAGATGAAAATCTAGTAGTACTTCAGTTGTAGGTTTCAGTTAGAAATTACTTTATTGTATTCAGTAAAGACATGGAGTGGTTTGTTTATTAAAAATATTTTTTCGCGACGTTAAGGTTTGCATGGACGCTTGTAGTGCTACTACAACAGCTTTGTGAAATAAAACGGCAAAGCAACAATTTATGTACTCACATAAATACCAAAAGAAAAATACTTCTTTGCCATTGATAACCTCCTAAACACGGGTTGGTTTGTTTTGTCCTCACAAAATCTAGCAGCGCTCACCTCTTCAATCGCAGCCCGAACAACCGGCCACGTGATCTGAAGCTGACAATATGTCGGCAATGTTTATCATAGCCACACGCTAAGGTTAGCAAAGCAGGGGGCACGTGCTGAGTTGCACACATTGTTAAGGTTTGGCTATTCCCGTGATCGCAGAAATTGGGCACGAGCCACTAGCGGAACGCATGTTGAGACACGAATTTTCACGAGCTCAAATCGAATGCTCAAGCAGTGCTCGTGTCCACTGCGTAAGCCGCGTTTAAATATTGTCACCGCGGTGATCACAAAGCTTAATGACCATTGGATTGGATTTAATGGCGACCCCTCCCCTTTCCCTGTGGTGTCGGGCCGCACGCCGTAAGGGCCCGCCAAGTGCCTAGCCAATACTGGCTGCATTTCCTGTCGAAATCATGTGGAACGCATGGTTGACAACGCCAACGATGCAATCCCCACAACGTCGTCATCAAGTTTTGCGAAAGAGAGACTAAAACAAAGAACGTCTGATTCTATCCTTAAAATTAGGCGGAGACAAAGAAGTTTCTTGGTCAGTGGCGTTGCATGCGAGGATACTTGGGTCCCACTAGTGCCAAAGAGCTAGTGTAAAGTTATAAATATTCCTGCCCGATATCGTTGCGCGGCACATTTATGAAGAATACAAGTCAGCTTGTAACTGTGCAGAGAAGTAATCTAGGTGAGGCCAACTCCGAAACGGTGTGTTATTAGGTTGTTACGTTATGAGCCGGGAATCTCAAACATTTTTTTTAAATTTAATTAAAACATTTGTAGCTACCTGAAATTTTTACCAAAGAACTCCGGCATCTTTGCAATAAGACATTTTATATACTTACAACTTCTATTTATAAATGTCTAAAAATTAACATGTACTAGCTTGTGTAGGGGTACAAGCCATTTTACATCATTCTACAGTATGATTATTTCAATTATACGTCCACCGCATGCACGCTGTGAGCTATAGTCCGTTTTCATGTGACGGCATACCAGGTTGAAATATGAAGTACTTGAGTAGGGGGTGACCAAACCTAAAGTATGCAGTTTAGGCATCGCTACAATGAAACAAACAGCCAAGAAAAAAACTAGAACTAGTTTTTTTTTCGGTACGAACTCCTTGAATTCTGGAGCCTTCTAATCGGCGAGTAAAGTGATTTGATATTTTTCCCCAATTCAGCTACATCAAAATTGTACATGGCGTTCACCATGAAAAAACGGTCAATACACTGTCTCTTTTAACGATGTGCAAAGCTAATACAAAATGAGCAAGCATAATTTCTGTTAGAAAAAAATGCCAATGTTTAATCATATTCCAGGCTAAAGAATAGCTGAACGTATAAAACTAACATTGACTTAAAATGCTTTATCGCGCTGCGTGAAGTGAGTACAGGGTGTATAACATACCATGACTTGGTGCATAGTCTGTGTCTCCACCCAAACTGGACTCTAAGGACTGTGGCCGTGTATTATCACTCCGCATCCGACTCTCCGTCCATTCGATGATAAATATGTCCTGGTTCAACACAACGGTTTGTTGTGTCAGTTGACTTTGCAAGAACCTCAGTCACTACTGAATATGAACATCGATCACAACTGACCGTAAAAAAACGCTTCCATCAATTTGTCATATCTTCACATGACGTCTGACACATAAAAATTCGTATGTATTTTATTTTTCGTTGTTGTTCAGAATTAGAATTCTATCTTCAAACATAAGGCACTTAGGATGGAAAAACTGTGGTTGACCATCTGAAGACACTGCTCGTCTTGAGGGGCAGTGACTTGTGTCTTGGCTATGTGATGAATGTGATGCACTTTGGTCAATGAAGTATGAATTAATATGGGTTCTTTGGCACGTATCACGTAAAATCATGGGATGATATAGTCTCAGGTACTCAAACTGTATCCGTAACCCAAATCGAAAACAGTCTAGCAGCGCAATTTGTTATGTACCCGTAATCAAGACGAAACATATATTTTCATTTGGCATGAACCGTTATTGCAATAAAAATGGGAAGGCCCCAAGGCGTTACGCTTCATGAACAGGTCTGAGCTCACGACGGAGGAGGCCGAGCGTTCCAACCCGCGGCCGTTATCACGGCCATTGGGAAGGAAGCTAAGAGGAATCTTTATAAAATATAAATATGTATTGTTTCGGTTGAGTCAAGTTTTGACCAGCTCTCTGTTTACTGTTAGTTTTGAATTCGCTTAACTGGGTAGACAACAGCCGTTGCTGATTTAAGCCCCATGCAAGTTCCGATTTGCGGCAGTGACCTAGCACGTCATTTCAGCTTGGAAATGTCGGAAAGGGCCCGTCTTCCAAGGTATTTAGAGTTCCCCAAATACCTTGGAAGGCGGGCCATTTCCGACATTTGCAAGCTGAAATGACGGGCTGCGTCAATATCGTTGCGGGTTGCGGGTTCAATCCTGGCCCAATTTTTCGCCACCCTTTCCCTTCCTCTAACTTTGATGTAATAAAAAATAAGCTGAATAATCCCTCCCTCCCCTCTTCGTTTGCTAGATTACTACGGCTGCGCTTGTCAATCTCTCCTCACTCGCAATGTACATATATGTATATATACCGGGTGTTCATTTTTAATTCGGACAGATTTATTTAAAAACATCCGTAAAAGATGCACTGATACGGTTTGTGCGGGTGAGTTATACGGCCAGGGGTACATTATGTAGGTGGCTAATGGTTGCGATAAGTCGGCTAATTAATTAAAATTCGTTAATTAACCTTTTAATTAGTGGAAATAAACATATGGGTTCAGTTGGAAACTTAGAGAGCGTCATCGAAAACCACTAAATCAACTCTTTTTAGAACGACTTGAAGCTCGTGGGAAAATCGGGAGCGCGCCAAAGTTACCACTCGTGAAGCAGGCGCAAAGCTACAGTTGCGGAACGCGATAATGATCTAATCATCCGCGTTCCGCCACTGCTGGCTTTGCGCCTGCTTCACAAGTGGTAACTTTGGCGCGCCCCGAGTTTCCACGAGCTTCAAGTCGTTCTAAAAGAGTTGATTTAGTGGTTTTCGATGACGCTCTCTAAGTTTCCAATTGGAACCATATGTTTATTTCCACTAATTAAAAGGTTAATTAACGAATTTTAATTAATTAGCCGACTTATCGCAACGATTAGCCACCCACATAATGTACCCCTGGCCGTATAACTCACCTGCACAAACCATATCAGTGCATCTTTTACGGATGTTTTAATATAAATCTGTTCGAATAAAAAATTAACACCCGGTGTTTATATATATATATATATATATATATATATATATATATATATATATATATATATATATATATATATATATTCCTTTGCCAACAACTCATCCTAATGAACATATATTGCTTATGACACACATTGGTGTGCTAGAGTCTGGAAGAGCCCAACGATGGTTCTTATGAAAGAAAAACAATTTTCGACGCAAAAACTTAATATTACGGCAAATAAGCCAGCTACATATACGGCCAAAAATAATCCTTTTATTAGGCCATAGGATGACACAAAGTCCATTAGAGTAGCAAATTAATTCATATGGTATACCAACTGACCTTGAAGCGTCGCGAGGTGGAGCCCAGACAGCTCCAGGGTGGGTGGTAAGGATTGCGACTCGCTCTCTAGCGACGTGAGGGACGACTGCACTCCTCTGTCCATGAGTGTCTGGCAGAAAGGCGATGGCTGTATCTGCGGCTGTGACTGCAATGGAGGCCTCAGCAGTGGCCTGAGATCTCTCGTGGTGAAATGAAATCCCGTGCTGGGGTCAGCGTAACAGGCCTCGAGGCTGTTGCTTGATTTGTTAAGGCTAGCACTTGGGGAGGAGCCCGTGAGCCTGGGGACCCCATGCACCACCCTCGCACTTCTTGGGGAGGCCTGGGAGCAGCCTGAAAGCAACTGGACAAAAATTAATCGGCTTACATCAATAGAAAACATGAATGCAGGCCACCCGAGTCGCAAGACTCGCGTTATCAGAACGTACTCCAATATTTTCAGATTAGGAACAATAAATTATCTGGGTGACTGAAACAATGAGGAATATGGCTTATCTTATAGTCCGTGTGTCATTGGTTTGTTAGTAGTGCTAATTTGAAAGTGGTTTTTACTTTATTACAACAGAAGGCTGTGAGTTTGAACTTCTAGCACTGGAAAGGGATTCGAACCTATAAGTTCCCAGGTGCACACAGCGTATCACAAAGAATGTTCGTTATTCAGTTAAGTTTTGCACGAAGTCTTATTGGAGGTTTAGGTAACAAAAAGGTACCTTGCGCACAAACTGGGGTAGCATACGATATAAATCGAATCGACTAGGAGGGGGGGTAGTGTAGCTGTCATCACGCCAGCTCTTGAACGGCAAGAAAGAAGACGACAGAGAGAGAAAGCTCGCGAGCAAGTTTGAGCGGCTATGTTTTGGATGGTCGTGACAATGATCTGTACTTGATATGTAAATAATGTATATATAAATACTGATTGATGTATGCTCTTGAAGGGCATGGTCTAGGCCAACAGACCATGCATGCCCTTCAGGAGCACGTTAATATAGGCACTTCAGTAGCGCTGTGCAATCAATAATACTCTTAATAACCTTATGCAAAAACATGAAGTCACACATCGTCCGTCTATTACACGAAAAGTGTAAGACAACCGATTTACATGTTATCTCAAAGTCATAAAATACCTTTAATTGTAACTAATGATTATGAACAAGTATAATTTTTTTAACTCGCTAATTATAGGCTGGTTCAAGTCACCAGGCACGATCTAAAATGGACCGTAAAAATCGACGCCTGCGCGTAGCAATCAAAAATTTTCGTCAAAAGTGCATTTCACAGGTCCGTTTTTAATTGAAACATTACAAAGCGTAGTTCTCTTTTAGTAAGAAATAGGGCCAAGAAACTTGCCAGAATCTACGGCGGGCGACGACCCAGACGACCAAGTCCAGTAGTGGGGTGTGTTTGCCATTAGTATTGATAGATGGCGTCGGGAACAGCGTCTGAAGGTGCAGCCGACCAGCGAAAGATATCAGACGACACGCAAACGAGATCCGTTGGCAGCAAAAGAGCCGCCGTCATGCAGACGCGTTTTTTTTAACTTTAAGTTTTGCTTATATTGTTTGCATTTATTTTTTAATCGAAAGTACATTTCGAAAATATTATATTAATTTTAATAAATCACGGTGGTCGCGAACCGTCGCGATAAGGAGGTAGAGCCATCAATCAATACGAACGCCAAACACACCCCGCTACTGGACACCTGTCGTCTGCGTAGTTGCCAGCCGTAGACCCTGGCAAGTTCCGTGGCCTTATTTTTGACAGAAAGAGAGCTACGCCTTGTAATTTTAGAAGAAAAAACCGACCTGTGAATTACACCTTTGACGAAAACTTTAGATTGCTACGTGCAGGCGTCGATTTTTACGGTCCATTTTAGATCGAGCCTGGTGACTTGAACCACCCTATACCTATTGAGTTTTAGTCTCTCCAACACTGTAAAGCGTGCCTACCTTTTTCTTTAGTTGCCTAGTGTGTGGAGACACTCCCCGCTGCGAAGCTGGGGTGTTCAGTGCTGAGCCAGCATCACTGGGAAGCTGTTCCGGAGGTGGAGGAATAATTTCGGCCCAGTTCATCATGGGGCTCTTTGACATGGCATTTCCCTTGGATAATTTTTGCTGGCTCTTCTTTATGGGCACGCCATATTCATCTATGGATTTGAAGACAAGTTGAAACTGAATTCCAAAAGGCAGATGTGAAGAGTATACGGAAATAAAGTGTTGCCTCTTTGCAGCAGATTCCTCCTTGGTTAACGGTTCCTCACCTGTTGTGTAGTTTCCAGAATCACTCACTGGGCTTGAGTGCTTGTCAGACTCCAGCGTCCGATTTGTAATGCCATCTGTTACAAATAAAAGTACAATAAATAAACTCTCTAGCAGCTACCAACAACACTTCATTGCCTTCTGTGAAGGTACCTAAGAAATAATTTACCTTCGTTTGATCTCCTCAACTCAAGGTCAAAAGCCTTGTCTGATAAGCGGCTTTCTTCCTCACCACAGCTACCGCTGCGCCCGTCTTTATCCTGGAAATAGGAACGGCTAGGTACATTGTCTTTCTAAAGGTTTCCTTGATTTCACAAGTGTCCACACATCTACATTTAAATATTTGACAATATTTAAAGCTGACAAGAATACTACAAACTACTTTAAGTGAATAAAACTAACCTACGAAGTTAGTGGGTAACATTTTGTATCACTATTATCTCTAACAATTATATGAAACCAATTAAGATAAAAGTGGGTTTGTATTAAATGTGTTCAACTGCTTTTATGGCATAACGATACAAGAGGACATAGCTTCTAATCGTGCACGAAGAACAACTGTGTCTTAGCACTCACCGAAACACTGAAGGTTTTCTGGAGGGAAGGATTTATCAATGTAGTTGTGGCATATGGCTCAGGCACTGAGGGCACATCTTGTTTGTAGAAAGTTGTAAGGTTGTGTGTATCAACCTCTGCATAGTCTGGGGCATTCATGCCGCAATTGAGTGGTGCATAGACACTAAAATAGAAGAGAAGTAGAATTTAGTTTATTACTTATGGTGAATTCCGCTCGCAGATCTCGAGTGCTCCAAAAGCGCTCCATTTTGAGCGCGCATATTCCGCTCGCAGATCTGGCTCGACTTGGTCATCTTCCGCTCGTAGATCTCTGGCAGCTACCGCCCCGTGGAGCGCCTCCAACTCCGCCGAACTTGATCTGCGGGATTCGAGAGATCTACCCGGAACTTGACAGAGCGCCACAGCAGCGCCACAGAGCGCGCCACGTCATTTCCCCTCCCAGGACGGTGGCGCATGCGCAACGCGGCGTTGCCGGCGACCGGCCGCGCTTCCTCGCCGTCGACGAAGGGACGGGGGACGGTGCCGAGTCGGTCGAGATGGGTCTTCTTGGATGCATCGGTTGTTTTCGCGGGATTGTGGCGGCTCTGACGCTTCTACCTCGCGTTGAAAGCCGGGACAGGAGCGTGACAAATCGGAAGCGCTGACATCTGTGATCGTGAGAGGAAGAACGAGAAAAAGAACGGCAGAAAATCGGAAGGAGGCCGACGCAAGGTTAGGCCTGGTCATTTTGCCGCCACTGATTGTTTACTTTTTTTACGCTGCATGCCGCCGACGTTTTCTCGCGCAATAAAGCAAGAACAGATTAGGCAACGACTGTGCCAGTGATGGTTTGTTACCTCTGTGTTTATTAAAGTCGTATCAGCAATTTGAACTCCACCGATGGCAATCGCTGTGCGTGCCCCGCCGCTTCGAGGCGGCCGAAAGGTATGTGACGGTGCCGAATGCGGACGTCTTCCTCGTTATTTGTGACATGGGCTCCGTGGAGTGGATATTTTCGCCCGTCCTGTGTCGTGTGGTATTTCTGCAGCTAAGCAATGACAGTTGTCACTGGTCGTCGGAAAGATCAGTCGGCTAAGCGTTGGGGGCTCGTCAAGTTCGAGCAGCGGCCATCTTGAACGGCCGAGGGGGAGCAGTGGGAGCGGGGGAGGGGTCGCTCCAAAAGGCGAGTTCATCTTCCGCTCGTCGATTCGGAGTGTGTCCCACGGAGCGGAATTTTGCCTCCCTCGCGGATTTTAGAAAGCGCTCCGGATCTACGAGTGGAATTCACCATTAGACATCACTGAGCATGCCATCCATTCTATGTTTTATCATCAGTGTAAACATCATTCTTATTCACACCAAAATAAAATATACTTGAAATATTACTATATTAGGTTTACATAACGCATAGAGCACTTTTTTTACCACGAATTTCTTTCCCTTCATGCAAGGTATCTTTCGTTTGCAGTATTGATAAAAGTAAATTTGTGTTTGCTAATTCAACGTGCTGCCAAACAAAGAAGGATGTCTAAAACTGCCGCGGGCGTGGAGGAGTTGTTAGCACACAGGGCTGCCTAGGCGGAGGAACGGGATTCTAACCACTGCGCGAACCCCTTTTAGCCCAAAACTTTCTTTTATAGCTATCTACTCTTCTGGAAAGTTCCAGTCCATTCTTGGATGTCATCGAGTGTTCTGATTTAAAACGTTCCCGCACCGGTAACATGCTGCTTGAGAACAATGGCCCTTCCGTTGCCGAAGCAGTTTAAGTTTGTAAGCACAAGTTCGTCTCATTGATAATTCTTTTTGTTTAGTTGTATAGTCGCTTACCATTTCTCATTCCTGACTAAGTGTACATCAGTTTTAGAAACTTTGGCTAAGTTGCATAGTTTTTCAAATATATGTGTCAACATTTCTTGGGAACTGCTTTTTAATGTTACGGTTTAACCTATATATGTAGAGAAAGAAGGTCGACGTTTTATTATTAACAAAATGTTCGAGGACATAAAGCTAACCCCGAGTCCTCCCCTTTTAGTCACTTTAGTCACTTTTAGAGCGCATTGACATGGAGTGGTGAAGCTCCCTGCGCACATCTCGGACAAAGCGAGAAAGCTCCACACAAGTGAAGCAGCGTGTCTGCCAGAGCCGGAAATCAAAACATTGTTTCAATTATGATCCGACTTCTCTTTCAGTTTTTTCAAATGTTAGCGATATAAAATAACTGCATCCTGAAATTTTAGCCACTTTTAAAGCTTGAATTTAAGTCAACTTATTTTATTATATCTATACTTACTAATATTTATTGTTTCACCATCCTACACGGCACACCCATTGAATCGTTAGGTCACACCGGAGCCATTCTAAGAGAATCATTCAAAGAATATACTAACTTTTCCCAAGAAAACAAAGTGGCACTGTTGATCTGTTCCCTTCACCAACAATTTTTTTTTAATGTATGAGCATGACTGTAGGTATGCCACCCTGCCTTAGGGATGTTTCACTATGCTACATTAGAAAACATTGGAATGCAATTAACTAAGGCGTCAAAGCTTTATGAATATGATTTGCATTAGGGTCGCATTACACAATTTGGAACTTATTTCCAGGTTTAAACATCCACGTCTGGGAGGGAAACATAGTAGTGTGGTGTTGTTTACAGAGTGGGTTGGCAGGACATTATCATGACTTATTTGGTAAAACAAAAAGGTAAATGGTATACAAACTCAAAACATACTGGAGCGACAGGGCAGGAACATTGCAGACTACACACATAAAAACGGTAGACCTTGTCATGTTCATCTCAGAGGCCAGACTATGTTTTACCTTCATGTGTGATGACAGTGATGGAGGGACACTGAGGTCCATAAGACAGGCTCATTTTATGACATTATACAACCTCATGCAACCTGTATTAAGGACACCAACAGTACTTCATAAACAAAATGTGTTAAAGGATGTTCCAAGTCTTATGTATCACTCTGCAGGAATAAGGCAGATGATAGTTCCTCAAAAACACTTTGTTTTTAGTATTCATCACACCTGAATAAAATACCCACTCTCTGCAGGGCATGATCTTACCTTTTCAAACCTACTGCTAGTTCTAACATAACTTTTTTGTATGATTGAAGTTCTACGTGGTGTGCACTGCGTTATTGCCTCTTTGGGTGTGGAAGTTAGGTAACTGCAGTTAAATTTAGCATATTTATTATATTTGGGAATAAGATGCTGTATAGTGTTTTGAAAAATCCTACAATTACTATGTTTGTTTTGTAGTAAATAAGATATTCCAGTTCTCTGTGAGTAACATAATATTTGTTTTGCCACATCAGCTTGTTTTCTTTAATGGCTATTGATCCCTATGACTAGCGAAAATTTCAAGGTCATATAAATAATTCCCCCAATAGTTCGTTTTATTCATTAAATTTCCTTAAGGTGGAAAACCCTAAAACGCTTTGTAGGACTTTTAGGAAAACCCTGCTTTAAACATTATATTATTTGACTTAATCAAAATAGTTTGTAAAACTAGACATAATCTTGTATTAAAAGCCCAATAAGATACAACAATATCGTCAGCCATGGGAGTTGTTGTAAATCATTTAAAATCCCTAAAGGTTTAGGAGGCTCGTTTTAGCAAAACCAAATAATTTGTAAAAACGTCAGTACCACCACGGCTGCTTGATAACTTACGCTTCGCTACAGCCTACCACTTCAGTAGAAGATGCCTAGAAACATTGACCCAGCTGAGGTTCCCGTGCTCGTTGCTGAAAGTACAGCCCAGCGGACATGAGCAATGCTTTCACATTACTGTAGGTGGCGGTGAACGAGCTGCCGCTTTTTAGCCGCCATTTACCATGGCCGCTGCTCAGCGCCCCTAATCTCATTACCACTAAATCCGGGCACTCTGAGTCCTTTCGTTTGCACGAGAAAAAAAGACACTCGGCAAACCCTTCTCAGCAGATGGGGAACTACATTTCCCACTCCACCAGTGTTTCCTCTCACTCCGCACTTTATGCAAGCAAAGGAGATGGAAAATTTAGTGCTAATTTACCTGGAGTAGTTTAGGTCGTTTGAAGTACAGTCCGTCTTGTTAAGCAGCTTAGTCTCACAGAAGGTGTCCTTGGAGGTATCGCAGGCCCTCCAAGCGCTATGATTGATCCACATGGCGTCTTGAGGACTAAGGCCTGTCCTCCCAGTTAGTGAATTGAAGCAATTTCTGAAGGGGCGGATGAGCAGTTTCATTCGCTTCGGTTATTTCAGAACCATACAGTTTCAACGCATCAAAAGCAATCTCAAAACAGATTGCGATGGACTGAATTGTCCCTTACCTTACGTCCTCTGGCTTGCAAACAGGAGCTAAAAAGCAGAGAATTTTAAACATGACTCAGGTCTATCGGTGATATTTGCAGAAATATAATATATATATAATAAATATAATAAAAGATGACGATGATGATGAGTTCGGGACTTCTTTTTCTCACCTTCTGCATTTGCTTTCTTCAATTCCAGCTTTCGTTTGCGAACCACGAAACATAAAAATATGCTGACGGCTATAAACATCAGGCATCCAATGAGAGCAATGAACCAGGATTGCTTTACGACGTTGCGAAAAGGGGTGGACAATGACGTCGAAGATAGGTTATCTGTTGATAAAAAAAATGACAGCACAAGTCCAGCAAATTAACTGCGAACCTCTACATGAAGATACTTCCTCAAATACACTTTCAATCTGGTTGCCTTCACTAAAATTATGAAGGAGTCTGAACTTACCCATTCTGAAAAGAACTGGAGAACTCAGGGGCCCGCTGCCGACCGAGGTGTGAGCCACAATGCGAACTTTGTAAGAGGCCCCCACTTTCAGGTTGGTCACAAACAGGGAGTTTGTCGTAGAGTTCATACTCTTGTTCATGATGGGCTCAGACGGGTCTCCTATGACATAGACCTGAAATCGCATTAGCATATTTTTAGTATAAAATTCCCTAATCTGAAATGACGAGTAAATAATTAATACTTTAAAAACATACATGTTTACATTTAAGAATGTTTCAGATCTACTTAGTTATGACTTGGGGTCATGCATGAGAGGTACTAAGGAACAGTTAAGACTCACATTATAACCTCTCAGCTTTCCATTGCAATGCTGAGGAGGTGGAGGAGACCAGAATATTGTGGCAGTGGTAACGTTCATCACATGAGCTCTAATATCTTCAGGAGCTGCCGTTGGAACTGGAAAGGTTCATGGATATTATTAGGATAATTATATTACTTTCCACTACCAGAAGTAGCACACATACAAAAGTATATGTCCTGGCAACATCGCTGGAGTGCTCCATGCGTCTGTATAAATTAGCGATATTGTGCCCACTATAATCAACTCGACGTCGCTGTGTTGGTCACCAATGATGGCATGCATTTTTCTTTGGTGTACATTGAACTCCTCTTTTTCTCTAATATAATAAAAAAGTTTCGCTTTTCGCTATCGAAACAGAGCAGACATTCGTCAGATGACAACCAGGGCATCTTAAGCATCCATATATTTTAAAAGTATCGAGGAAACTTCCACCTTTTAGATGCGGAGCATCTCTTGCTCAGGTTTATGTCCCGCGGCGTCGGCGTCATCCACACTCAAACTACGCATGCGCAACTCTCCTCCTTCCCTCTCTCCAACAGCTGCGCGTTACTCTCTTCGCTCTCTCTCTCTACCAGCTGCGTGCACTTCGCGTGGTTCGCTTCTACTCACACCGCGCGCGCATGCGCAACTCTCCTCCTCTAGTCTCCTCTCCTTCAAGTGTGAATATAAGCAGCGGTAGCGCGCGTTCCCCCGGAGGAGTGAAAGGAGGATAGTTTTGGGCGCACGGGTCGCAGCGCCACGCCAGGGCTTTCCAGTGGGGTGGGCTTTCCCCGCAACTCTGCGACTGTCGTCTGCTAGCGTTTCTCGGCCGCTCGCGTCCGCCGCAGCCCAA
This sequence comes from Ixodes ricinus, assembly GCA_037355805.1. NCBI lineage: Eukaryota > Metazoa > Arthropoda > Arachnida > Ixodida > Ixodidae > Ixodes > Ixodes ricinus. The sequence goes on from JAZHYW010005544.1 coordinate 74,747, forward strand.
ATCCGGTCGGCCAAAAGAAATCAGTCAAGAAGGGAATAAATTAATTACGATCCGCGATGCTCCGCATCACCCCATGGTTCCCCTCGGGAAGATGGTGTAATTTTTTTCATTTTAAATCCTGCGCATTTGGTAGAATTATTGTTGTGGAAAACAGATATTGTCGGAATCTTAAGAGTTTACATTGCATTATTTATGTTTTTGCAAAGAAAATAGACCGATGGTGTTCAATAAATCTGCCTGTTTCTCCACTACAAGTAATATTGAGACTAATGGTGAGTACACCACTATCGGCTTGAACTTTATGTAGAATATGCATTCAACACTTAAGGTATTACTAGTGTAGCTCTTTTTATCTCTTGGCACCTGTGCTAATGTAACTTGCAAAACTCAAAGAGACATGAATATAAATTTCCCGCATGCCAAGGCCATCACGACTTCTCACTTTCTTGATTTAACCCTGATGTATTCATCGCTAGATGCCTTTCGGGTAAAATAAAATATACTAAAGGAAACAGGAAAACTTAAATATTTATCAGTCATAGTCATTGCATTTGAACTTTACATTATTTTTTTTACCGAGGTTCTCCTTTTAACTTAGAATCTGAACATGTTTGTGGGCTTCAGAAGTTTTGTTAAACATTTTACAATTTCAAGTATTTTTCTTACCATCTTCCAATGTCTGGACACTCCTAGAGTTGCTGGGGGACCTTCCACACTCTTGTAGAAGGGTACTAAGAAGAACTCATATTTTGCATATGGCCTGAGGTCGTTAAGGACGTAAGACGAAGCTCCTCCACTGAGCACAGTCACCATGTTGTACACCTGTGATCCCCCACTCAAATCTTTAAATCGAATGTAGAATCCCTCCACGAAATGCTTGTCTCCTTGAATCTGTATTATGAGTGAAATAACACAAAAATTGCAGCACCAGGGGGAGGGTGGGGTGACTTAAATTTTTATGACATCGCTGATAGTTAAGATTTACAAATTTATTCAATGGACACGACCCTTCTTACTCAAAATTTTGTCATTCTCAGGTAGAACTAACAGAGTAAATCTGTCACTTAATATTTATCTATAATAACCTTTATTGAGCTTCATCTTCACTCATTAATTAATGCATTCAGTATGCACTTTGCTAAGTGTTTCAGAATTTGAACCCCAGGTGTCCCACTATCCGGCCGGGTATCGGCATACCCGGCCGGATAGTGGGACACCCAGAATTCAAATTCCGGCTCCTCCAATTTTTTTTTCTTTTTCGGCGGCTTCGTGGACCTTGTTTAATTCGATCAAGTACGCTGCATTAATCTGCATATTTTCGATTATTTCCTCTTTAGAGACCACGCACGACGATTAAAATTGCCTCTGATCTGCTCAATTTAAATATGCACTTAATATGAGTAGTGCAGAGTTATACTAAACGGTTACAAAGAAGTACGATATGATGAGCACTGTCATGGATACACCATCGAAATACCTAAAGATACTAAGTCTTCGTCAAGATTCATCTAACGAGTTTAATTTATCCTTGATAACGAGTACTAAGGTTATTTTATTCTGTATTAGCAGTAAAAATTGCCTTTAATTTTGTTTTAAGAGTTGTCATACACTCACCCTCCAGGTGAGTTTCACACCTGTGGAGCTTACAGCACGCATGTCCAGTAGAGCCACCACGCAAGCAGTCAACTTCACCCGGGCTTCGTCCAAATTAAGCTCAGGAAGAAAATGAGGAGCTAATCCTGAAACAAAGAGAGCTTCCAATTACTTTTCAATTCTAAAATAATATCTAAACATAGTAAAAGAAAACAAAGTTGACTGACATTACACACACCCGGTAGTGAAAAAATATTTTGGCAAGATGCTTTTTTTGCATAAAGTGCATGATGTCAACATTAACTAGGCCCATCGAAACCTATTCAATGATTAACTTGTTCAACATTCACTGTTAAATTAGAGGCGTTAGACATGACTGTTCGATTTCTTCCACAATAGATATTTACCACTTAGTCGGGTATTGAATATGTGCGTAATTGAAACTTGCGTCAGAGTACCTAGCATGAAAAAAAAACAAGATTCACGAAATAAAGCACGTTAGCTTTAAGGGTGTTATAGAGGGTGTTATATGCATGTATTACTGTAAATTAATATATGCATCATTTTACACAAGCCATGCCCCTTTATAGTTTGCGTAAATTCTGTTATTTCATCTAGGACAGTGGTAAATGTTTCGATAATACTTACCTAAAGTGCGTATGGTATCGGAGGCAGGACTTGGAAGCCCCAAACCGTGAGAATTTTCAGCTCGAATGATGAAGATGTAGCGCGAGTCAGGCCGCAGTGCTTGAATTGTGTATGTTTCAGAGAGCACACGATATGCTCCTGAAACCCAGCCACTTTGCAGGTCGCTGCTGTAGTATTCAACTGAAATATAAAAGGGTACACTGATGAGCCTTTGTTTTTACTCGGTTGTATATTTTGTGTTATTCTATGTACCCCATAAACTAAAATGATTACGATTAAATAATAGCCCTTAAAAGGAACATATACTTAAAATTAACACATAGGTTGGAAATTTGAAAATTTCCACCTTTACTTACAGCTTACAAGATCTGAAGCATTGAAGCAAGTGCAAGCAGAAAATATACAGTGCTTAGGAATCTCAACCATACACCCCACACCAGTAGTACGTCGTCCTGTAATCTTACTTGAGTATCCTTTCAACGAGGACTCTCCAACTTTTTCGCTGGGTCTCCAAGTGAGGGTAATTGAAATTTCGCTTATGTTGACTACAACGGGTTTTGAAGGTGGTCCAGGAAAAGTGGAAGGATCTGGGGACCGGTGAAAGTTGACATTGGGGTTGTGAGGAGACTCGACGGTCAGAGAGGCACTCCATGAGGTCTCTCCACTCTCGCTGAATGCTGTGCAGGTGTACATTCCACTGTCTGATATTTGCAACCCTGGAAATTGAATTTGAAGGTGTAATTATTTTCATATGAGCATAAGCCGTATATCAGGACTCTTTTTACTGTGGTTTCAAGGCAGCCCTTGTTTTTCAAAGCGCCCCCTCCCCCCCCCCCCCCCAAGGAAAAAAAAACAGTATAGAGTGTGCATCTCTCTGCAGCTATAAGCTTTCTCCAGCCAATGCATGCATAACACATCTGTGGTCTCATTCCGCTTTGAAGTCGGTCAGCACTGTCAAGAAATATAAAAACAAATTTAACGCTTTACTTTAGAAAGACAATACCACTTTAATAAAAAAAAATGTGTTTGTCAACTGCCAGCGTCAAAACAGAAGTACTTAAGCAGGGAGACATTCGTGGAATCAGGGCCGGCTTGCTGGAAACAGCGCCTCAGCTGTGACTGGGTGAAAGAAAGCCTGCCAAACCTGGGAAGCGCGAGCGCTTGAGACTCAACTTGAAACGCCACTGCACCAGTGCGTTAGCTTTGGAAGTGCTTTCTTTCACCCTGTCTTAACTGAGACGCTGCTTCTTAGAAAGCCGGCTCTGGAAATTGTATGTTGTCTTATTTACCGTTAGTCTGAGCTGCACTTAGCGTCTCAGCAGTACGCCACACTGTTCGTTTCGGCTCAGTCGAGACTGGTTTCTGCAGGTGCATGCACTAATATATGGCGAACGGAAAGTGCTAGTAAGTCGAGCCCGATATATATCTAAACCGTGTATTTCGAAATATTCTCTATATCCGAAAGTCAAATATCACCCCTTTAAAATCCTACGTAAAAGTATATGCGCCTTGTGGGTATGCATCGAACTCCACCAACCGGGACATCCGATACATCGAACCGAACGCAGCGCCCCTAGTAGGGAGGCTTTCCGCGAATACTTACGATACTGCGCGGCTTGCATGCGCTGAAGATAAACGACTTTGGCGACAACAGGGCAGCGAAATATGTCTGTAAGTAGGCAGCAGGAGGAAAATGCAATGACGCCGTTATCTTTAGTTCGTACCTTCACACGTTTGCCTTCGCCTTTTGCTTTTTGATTTTAGGCCATGTCTTTTTGTTGCATGTCTTACTTTTTTCACTGGATCAAGATGGAATTTGTTTTTCATACGTCTCGCATATTTTTTCCTTATTTTTGGTGTTTCGTCCCCCGTGTTCAAATCATCGTTACGAGCGCGCATAGGAGCAGCACTAGAGCAATGTCACCAAGCAAACTGCGCAGGCGCGTGCACTACGGAAGTGGTGCCGCCGCCATGCTACTTGTAGTCATTGCTTTCCCTCTTCCCGGCTGCATAGGGCTGTGGTGCGCGTACATCATCGTACATCATCGTTTGGGACGCCCTGGCATCCGCTTGGATTCTCCTGCATATCTGTACTTCATGAGATTGTGTTGTTTGTGATGCCTTGGTTAGTCAGCAAGCGCAAAAGAGCAGTTCGAATCGTCTTATCGCTTTAGACTCGGTTTGTCGTCTGCTTCTTCGTCTTCGTGAACGAGTGAACCCACTGCGTTCACACGGTGGTCCCACTGGTTGGTTGATCCACACGGATCATCGTTGGTTGGCATGGCGCCAACGCCATGCCAACCAACCAACAATGATCCCGGTATCCAACAGCGTTTATTGGGAAACAAGTGTCCCCAGCAAGACACTGCGGTCAAGCGAGCCGTGGACACAGAGTGCCTGCAGCGCCCGCCGACTAGAGAGCCAAAGTGGTATAGCGAGCAGAGTCATCACCGGTGGGCCGAGCTCACGCTGCTACCCGTCGTCGCGAGATTTCGGGCCAGGGCTTGCTGACGCAGACGGACGTTCACCTTACAGGTCAAGGAGGAGCAGCCGACTGCTCAGAGCACAATCGGAAAGCCGCTGCAGCTGAACGCTATGAGTCATCGCCGGTCGGACGAGATAGTACGTCGCGACTCGACCCGTCGCCCGAAGTCCAATCCAGGGCTCCTCGACCACACTCGCCGTCCACTGGGAGGAGGGCAGGCCCGACTCCGTTCGCGCGCATCTCTCGTGGTCCGCCGAAAACGGGACACGCACGGAGGAGTGCGAGAGAGTAGGCCAGCATGGTGGCGTACTCTCCCTGACACAATACGGAGCGACCAGGTTCGAAGTCAGACGACTCCGCCCGGAACGTCCGCGGCTTACACTTTCTCGGTGGAGAGAAACCAGCGGCTCCCACGTAGTTCATACTAAATAAATATGTAGTTTCATAGCACGTGTGTCCTTTTTGTAGACTGAATAAATAAGAGTTCTTCCCTTTTCACTGTTTTCTTTTTAAAATATATGTTATGCAATATAATCTGACATCTTATAAGACTGATACATAAATAACCCGTGAGTGTTACGCGAAGATTAAAAAAGCGATTTTGCTTGAGATTCGCGCATCTGTCGGGGGCTGCGCTCCGAGTGCGAACAGCCGATGACTGGTTGGCTCAGCTAAGAGCACTTGTGACTCTCAACATCGACTCCCGTGCTCCGCTGGTCCATTTCGTTTCGTCGACCACGATACATGTGGCGCACTGAGTCGGAAATCAAGAGAAGTACTGTGGCTTCTAACTGCATCGTTACTGCACCTGGTGGCCTGTAGCTCTCATTGTAGCCAATTGAAAGGAGAGACAAAGTATGATAGATTAAATTTGCACAAAAGACGTGGCCCTTGCATCATTTGGGACGTGAGAATCCGCTTCTCGCACACAAAGTCACAAGGATTCTTTATAAACCACACCCATTGCCACGGCGCATCACTCTTTACGAACTAAGAGAACAGATTTTAAAATAAGAGGTACCATGGTACACATGAAGACCACTGGTAGAAAGTTTGAGCCTTATAACTATGGGTTGTGTTCACCGTTACTTGGTTCCATGATTCACTTTCAGATGTTATACTATAATCTGACAAAACTTACCGTTAATCATCAATGCTCCTGACTGCAGAATCACATATCTGGGCCTGGTATTCCTCTGCAAGGGGACTCCATTGTACTGCCAGCGCACCTTCGGGACTGGTTTGCCCGTCGCTTCACATGGCATGATGGCTGCAGTGTTAATGGGCAGCGTCTGGTTGGTCGGACCCAAACGAATGACCGGCGGTAGGAGGTCGGCCATTGCAGTGACCTCCAGGTGGCCCTTTGCCATTGAAGACCCCACGACGGAAAGTGCAGAGCAGGTGTAGTAGCCCCTGTCTTCCTTGCGCACACTCGAGATGACAAGAGTACCCTCGTTCGTGACCGAGAACCGGCCATGTGATTTTCCGGGGAACATCAGCATCTGTCATTAGAGCGTGCAACAAACAGGAGGTCAGTTTGATAATTTCTGTTCAAGAGAAACCTTGGTACGCTACCACTCTTGGTTCTGCTTGTTTCAAGAGTTGGATGGCTTGAAGTACCTGAACTTTTAGATTTCATTTAATATGCGCTAAAACCCTCAGTAGCATTAATATTAAATGCCTGCACTGCTCACGAAATGACCGAAGCCCTCAGAACAAATATTCTTGTCTTTATGTCTCCGATATTCACAAAATCATTTTTTTAGAACATTTAAACCCATTGGGTTTTTAGGCAGCTTGTCGAGCTTTTGCCAAAAGGCTTCTTTTATACAACTACAAGGTTTTAATGTCACTTGTCAATATCCTTCTTAGAACGTATTTAGAGAATAACATGTGTATTTTTTCCTGTTTGATTCCTTTATATAGTTCTTGTATAATAGTAAAAAAGACAAGAATTTGAGTTAATTTCTTCTTAAAATGTATAGAATACATGCTCCAAGTACAAGTTGTAGCCAGTTGATATTTTTCTATACGAAGACAAAAATGACCATGTTAATATTATATTTTTCTTGACTGAATCTTTGAGTTTCACATTTATGGCAAACAGTTGCACCAGTTAACGTGCCTGTCAAACTGCGAGTGGGAATGCTGAAAACAAAAATTAAAGATGAAGAAATAGCGTCACCTGGTTCCCTCTCTGGTCCAGAAGACGGATGGCAGAGGATTGCCGGTAGCAAGACAGTCAAATTTAGCGACGCCATTTAGTCCCACCTTCTGGTCATCGGGTGTCAGCGGAACGAAGGGCGGGCTGAAAGAGGCTTCATTGAATAAATATACCTTTTGCCATAATCCTTACTCCTAGTTGCAAAGGGTTGGAAAACACAAATCCTTCTATTTTGTCAAACGTTTTATTTCTAATGCCTGATAAGGTACACACCAATTGCGTTTCATTTTTCACCAAAGTATAGTTTGGCAATACGAGATTTTACATATAGTAAACATAAAACAAATTGGTCTGTGCTGCCTGTTTTTGACATGATTGGCTTTTCTCCGCAGCAATAAGCTTTGACTGTCGTTACGTCCACTTATATTTTCCCGAGAAAATGCTTTCAGAAGACTACAAAATTATTGAGAAACAAAATTGTGTTAGAATGTGTTTACTTTCATTGTATTTTCGGACTGAACAAGCAAAATTTTGTATAAAAGAATAAGGTGATCCAAAATAAATCGTTTAAGTAATTAAAAAATATAACTGGTATTACAAGCACACTGGTACTCACAATGCACGGTGAGACTAGCAGATGCCGAAACGGAACCAACGAAGTTCTCAGATTCGCAGATGTAAGTTCCCTCATCCATGGGAGCAACGTTCAGTATACGCAAGCTCTTGTCTACCTGGATGTTGGCTCTGAAACAAGAAATACCTAATTTGAGCCAAAAGTAATCTATAAAGAGCACAGACAAAGATTGAACAAAATGCTTTTGTTTTCTTATTGAAAGGGTTACAGGAATTGGCGTAGATTGTATCAATTCCAGACAAAATAATATAGTTTATTTTGAGCTGCTCAAACACAACTTCCATTTAGGTTTGATGATCTGCTCAATCAAATTTAGGAATTAATCCTTTCCTCTCATATTATTTTTTGTTGAATTAGTGAATTAACGAGTGAGTAAATATATATAAAAATGTGATACCTAGATGTATAGAAAACAAAACAAAAAATAGTGACAATTGAATATTTTTATATAAAAATAGTTATTTTACATCTATAAATAACACTTTCTTTAAAATAGAAAAACGGGTTTATAGATGCAGCGTATTTTGCTATTGAATTAGGTAAGACATCAAATAAAATTATTTATACTACTATAAATACTGCCGTATAAATAGTTATTACAGGAAGAAATCTTAGATACAGAACCCCACACTAAATATAAAGTAATTTTCAGCATGTGAATGGCACGTTGTGTGTTGCGTTCAAATAAAAAAAATCCCAATAAAACTACTTTATAGGGCCCTTTTTTTCCCACGTCCTAATTGTTTCCTTCTGCTTCTGTGTTTCATTCCTCCTTCCTTGCTTCCTCTCCGTAACGGGTTTCTGCGCCGTATTCGAGGTGCTTTCCCCAGAGCCACTCTTAGTGCGGTGCAGCCAGCTTGCGCGGGGTAGTACCGACTGGGCAATGAGGTTTGGATTCGACATGCAGCTCCAACCTATGCGAGATTATCGCAGCTCGCAGATCGCCATTAGACCCGATCTCAAACTCGAACGTATGGTGGGCCTCTGTTTAACTGCGACGCACGCGGCGCTCGTAGCCAATAAATCAGTGGCGTGACCCGCAGATGGCTGCTCTTTTGGCAGCCAGCCATGCTGACTAGAAATCGACTGAGGCGCCTTTGTTCACTACCCTGGCATTATAGAGTCACGTCCGCGTTTAAACACATACTTCATTGGACATCCTAAGTTGATTGTGGAAAGACGACCGAGAGTCGGGTACCTCTGCATTTTTCTGTTTCATGGTAGACACGTCTTTTGTCGCATTAAGTGCGATAGCAGGTGACCAAGCAAAGCTAAAAAGATACCTTCGGCGGTTGACGGCATCTAATCATAAGCCAACGCTTCGTGCTCGAGCTTTCATGCTCCAGATTGCGTCCAGTTTGAGAACGTATAGAAAGTAAGTGGATGGTAATATGACTGAGAAAGTGCGTCGTTTGTGAAAACACTGTAAGTGAGCGAGACTAGAGGCTCCTCCAGCAGCCGGGAATTACAGTTAGTTGGTTCGGGATTGAGACAAATACCAAACCAACTGGCAATGTCAGCTGTTCAAATAAAATTTAAAAAAATACCAGTCGTGCAGGCTTTGCAAATGATAATTAATTGCGGGGTGTTTTGTCTCCCCAAGATAAGTGCATTTCGCCCTTATCCAACTACACCATTAGAGCAGTTCAGTAAGTCTGTCTACATTCAGTCGTGATTCTTTTTTTTTGCGTCTACTCTTTTAAAAGTGAAAACGCAATTACCTTTCGACGGGCATCTTTCCGTCCTGCCTCCTCCAAGTCACAGTGGGTTTCGGGTCTCCGTTGACCTTGCACTGGAACTCCACAGACTCGTCGGTGACCGTCGTCACGTCTTCCGGCACAAGCACGAAGTATGGCTTTGCTGTGATGATTAAGATCACATGTATTCGTGTCAGGAAATGAATAAATGTCCTGGTTAATGCGTAGCGTGTAATACATAATAGCATTTACTATTTTGTTGAAGTGCCCTCTTCATGTATAGAAGTAGTTTCCTCGGAGACAACGTTGTCTACCGCGGCGGATGGCATGGAACGCTTCTAACGTAAGTAACTAGCAGAAACTTACATTCACTAATTACAGCTATAAAATCTTTATTTAGTAAACCTCGTCTTGGGACTTGAGCCATGGTAGCGGGCCAGGAGTGGAGTCAGGAGAGCGAGTTAACCAAACATATATACAGGTTTATTTACATCGCTAGGTTGAAGGCAGGGTTACATGTTTCACTCACATATCGAGAGAGTGAGCAGAGAGCAACGAGCCCCCCACATCCACAGGGGCTCTCTTATAGGCCACAGAAACACCGTTTCCCCACGTAGGGATCCCTAGTCCCCAGAAGGGAGAGCTGACCGCATATTTCTCGTTGAGTCGCTGTCGTGGGACTCTCTTCGCTTTCTCAGATGTCGCACGCAGACCGGAAGCCGGACACGAAGGGGGAGAGCAGGCGGCAACCGAATCTTCCAAGGACACTGCAGCGGACCTCTCTCGAGTCAGCCGTCGAGAGGAATGCCACGGGAGGAGGGCGCGCCCACGAGTCGCAGGGGGAGAAAGTGACGGGGCGACATCCGGATCCCCGGGCCGGTCGGCGCCCTTCGGGACGTCGCTGCGTTGGCCGATCGTAACAGTCTCTCCGCCGCCAGAAGTTGGTCACAAAGGGGAGGGGTCAGCAACCGCTCCGATGAGGGACCGTCGAAGAGCTGACGACGAGGTGGAGGGGAGACAGCGGGACCGGAACTTTCCGCTTCGTCCGAGCTGGGCCGACGTCTTCCGCGTGCCTTGAGAAGTGCGCCTGAACTCTTTCCGCTTCCAAGTCCGTGGAGGGCACTGCGAACGAGCTTCAAGGGGGAACACTTGAGACCGAGATAGCTCTGCAAATGAGTGCCCAGCAAACACCACCGAACACCCACCAGGCCACCAAATAATAAATCGTGACTTTAACAAAACAGTGAAAACACTACCAGTGCTCAGTACTCAACACAAAACAACAAAACACATGAAGCCAAAACTGATACATTTCGTATGTAGACAATTGACAAATGTAAGCAATTTTCGTGATACACAAGCTTCTTTCGTGACACTGTTATGAGCGTCTGCTCAAGCCATCCGCATTGGTGTGCAGTTTGCCCTTTTTATATTTTACCACAAAGGAGTACTGTTGCAATGCTAGGCTCCAGCGAAGGAGTCGGCCGTTTTTGGGGGACATGTTCTGCAACCACTGGAGAGGACAATGGTCGGTCTCGATGGTGAAGTTCGAGCCGGCCACGTAGCAAGCTAGCTTTTGCACGGCCCACACCAGGCAAGCGCATTCTTTTTCTGAAGCGCTATAGGCCTCCTCGCGAGTCGTAAGCTTACGACTGACATATAAAATGGGATGCTCTTCACCGGAGTCGTCCCGCTGGCACAGCACTACCCCAAGGCCTCGGTTACTGGCGTCACATTGAATGATAAACTCGCGTTCATAATCTGGCGCCCTCAGAACCGGTTTGCTCATTAGAGCCCTCTGCAGTGCGCGAAAAGCCCGCTCTTTTTGATCGTCCCATCGAACTTGTTGTGGCTCTGTCTTTCTGAGTGCGTCGGTGAGTGGGCTAGCAACGTCTGAGTAGTTTGGGATATAATGCTGATAATACCCCGCAACGCCTAGGAACGACCGAATGTCGGTTTTGGTGAGCGGCCGAGGAAACTCCTCGATTGCCGCCAGCTTGATCTCAGACGGTCGGCGGAAACCCCGACCCACCACGTGTCCTAGGTATGTTACTTCTCCCCTGGCCAACTGGCACTTTTCCGCTTTTATAGTGAGACCTGCGTCGCGGAGTCTTTCGAAGACAACCCGAAGCTGTGTTAGGTGCTCGTCCCAGGTCTCAGAAAACACGGCAATGTCGTCCAGGTACGGAACAGCGAACTCCTGGAGACCCCGCAGCACCCGATCCATTAAGCTCGAGAAGCAATACGGCGCATTTTTGAGGCCAAAGCTAAGGACCCGCGGTTTGAACGTACCCAAAGGGGATATGAAAGCGGCGTAGCGGCTCGCTCGTTCTGAAAGAGGTACTTGCCAGTAGCCTCGAGTGAGGTCCAACGTAGAGATGTACCTTGCGGCGCTCACCCTCTCAACACGTTCCTCAATATTGGGGATAGGATACGTCTGATCTTTGGTGACGAGGTTGAGCCGCCGGTAGTCTACACACGGACGAGGTTCTTTTCCCGGCACCTCGACCAAGATCAAAGGAGAGGTGTAGTCACTCTCCGCCGGTTCGATTACGCCGAGGTCGAGCATGCGTTTTACCTCGCGTTCCATGATTTCCCTTTGTCTCGGTGAGACCCTGTAAGGTTTTGAGCGCACAGGTTGTTCGGTGGTCAGCTCAATATCATGAACTACAAGATCGGTCCTTCCCAGTTTGCCCGCGAAGATGTCCTGAAATTCTCCGATGAGAGCTTTCATGTCTACCAGCTGCCGCGGCTCTAAAGCGGAGACCATGACAGCTTTCTCGATCACCTGTTCGACAGTGAACCCGCCTTCGGATCTGCCAACCTCGGGACACTCGAAGCTGACCTCCTCCGGGTGATTCACCGTTAAGCCCATTACCGTCTCGCGTTGCTTGTACAACTTCATCAAGTTGCTGTGATACACTTTTTGAATTCTACGTTTCCCCGGAGTGCTCACAAGGTAGTTGGTGTCGGAGAGTTTATGCAGCACCTCAACTGGGCCCTCCCATTGAACCTCTAGTTTATTTTTGGTGGACGGCTTCAAGAGCATTACTCTGTCACCGACAGTGAAGGTTCGAGGCTTCGCGGTCTTATCGTAATAGCGTTTAGCCTTCTCTTGAGCATCTTTCATGTTACTTTCCGCGATGTCTCGACTGCGGTTCAGTCGATCTAGTAGCTTGAGCACGTATTCTACGACCGTGGGGTCTTCCCCTCTACCCTCCCATGTTTCCCTCAGCATCTGCAGAGGGGATCTCAGAGAACGGCCGTACACGAGCTCGGCTGGGCTAAAGCCAGTTGCCTCGTGTGGCACGGATCTCAGAGCAAACATGGTGGCTGGGAGGCATGCTTCCCAGTCTGTCTTGTGCTCATAGCACAACGCTCTCAGTACGCGCTTCATCACCGAATGCCACTTCTCCACGCTGTTGGACTGTGGGTGGTAGACGGAGCTGTGAATCAGCCGTATGCCACACCTCTCAAAAAAAGTAGTCGTTAAAGCGCTGGTAAACACACTACCCTGATCGCTTTGGATTTCGGACGGAAATCCCACGCGTGCGAACACCGAGAGCAGTGCGTTGACAACCTCTACGGAGCTCAGCTCCTTCAAAGGGATCGCTTCGGGAAATTTAGTCGCGGGACAAAGTACGGTCAGAATGTGTCGGTACCCCGACTGTGTGACCGGGAGGGGTCCAACCGTATCGATTACCAAGCGACGAAAAGGTTCCGTGATTAGCGGCACGAGTTTAAGCGGCGCCTTGGACTTGTCGTGTGGCTTTCCGACTCGCTGACACGTGTCGCAAGATCGGACGGTTTCCTCCACATCTTTGAAACAGCCAGGCCAGTAGTACTCCTGGAGGAGACGATCTTTCGTTTTTCTTACTCCAAGGTGACCTGACCATGAGTTGCCATGCGCTAGCTGAATGAGGTCCCGTCGGTACTTTGTCGGTACAACCAGCTGATCAAACTCTACTCCCTTCCGATCTTTGTACTTTCGGTACCACACACCGTTTCTTTTCTGGAAAAGAACATTGCGCTGAGAGACGCCCTCGTCCGTTCGCGACTTCAGATTTTGAATCGAGGGGTCCTCTTCCTGTTCTGCGATCAACGAGGCTCGATCTACACCTAACAGTACCTGAAAGCTCTCAGACTCGGGGGTAAGGCAGAGGCCCTCACTATCCTCCCAGTCGGGTTCCTCATCTTTCTCGTCTGGGGTCGGTTCAGCCGGAGTTTCCGACTCCGCTTTAGTCTCAGGTTCACCTGCACTAGCTTCGTTCCCGACGCCTGAACGCGAGGCGTCTGAGGACGAAGTACCGTCAGTTGAAGCGTCAGCTTCGCTTCCATAGTGCAACTTTGCTGCCAAATCTCGAGCTTTTGCCCTCGTCAGTGCCTGAACTGTTCCCTCGCAGAACGTCTTACCCTTCTCCTGAAGCAGCTGCTCGGACTTGTTTGAAAAGAGGTAAGGGTACTGCAACGGGAGGTTGGCCGACACGGCGGCCTCTGTCTCGAGCGTGCCAAAGGGGCCCTCAATGAAGACCTTGGCGATCGGCAGGCACACGCTATGATCTTCGACCACCTGTTTGATCCACGCGCACTCTCCCGTGAACTTCGTGGAGTCCACGTAAGAGGGGTGGATCACATCCATGGTGGAGGCCGAGTCACGTAGCACTTTGCACGGCCTGCCGTTCACCACCAGGTCGCGCAAGTACGGCTCTAACAGCCGAAGGTTCTCATCGCTCCCGTTTACGTATGAGAACACCACCTTTGCCTCTGTGCATCTGGACGCAATATGACCCGTCTTGCGGCAGTTATAGCACGTTAACGGCCTACGGGCCTCGAGCGCCTTCTTTTTGTCTTTTTCCGCCCGGCTTTGGGCGTCTTCCCCCTTCGGTCGGCTATCCTCTCCCTCGATCTCGCCCTTCTTACTAAGCGAATCCTTGGAAAGCTGACCCCTCGACCACTTTCGATCCTCACGTTTGTTCGGAGGGAACGCTCCCTTTTTCGGGCGGCCGCTCTCATCTAGGGCGCGGCGAGTTGTGAACTCTTCCGCGAGTTCTGCTGCCCTTAGAACAGTCCCTGCGTCTGGCTTATCCTGTACCCAAAGGCGGGTCTCTTCAGGGAGGCGACGCAAAAACTGCTCCAGGCACACGACCTCTAGAACTTTGTCGTGGCTCCCGTGAGCGTCCACGCTTTTGAGCCATTCCACCAGGTTTGCCTTCAAGTTGTAGGCAAACTCGGGGAATGACTCACTCGCTTTCTTTTCCGCGCCGCGGAAACGCTGCCGAAAGGCCTCCGCTGAAAGACGATACTTTTTCAGGAGGCTCGACTTTACCCGGTCGTAGTCCTCCGCCTCGTCTTTCGCGAGCCTTGCGACAACCTCCGCAGCCGGGCAAGGAAGGAGCGTCAGGAGACGCTGCGGCCAAGTTTGCCTGGTGAAACCGACCTTCTCGCACGTGCGCTCGAAATTCACCAAGAACAAACCAATGTCCTCTCCGATCTTAAAAGGCTGCATGAGGTTTTTCATCTTAAATGAATGCCCTTCGCCTTTGCTGGAGACTGGACTGCCCTCCCGATCCGACCTTTCCCTGACTAGTTCGAGGTCAAGCCTCTTCAGCTCGAGCTCTTGCTCTCGAAGCTTGGACTCCGCCTCTTGGCGTTTACACTCCGCCTCTTGGCGCTTGCACTCTGCCTCTTGGCGCTTACACTCCGCCTCTTGGCGCTGGAGTCCCTCGCTCCGGTCTCTCTCTTCTAGCTCTTTTTTTCCTTGTCGGTTTTCTGCACTTCACTCCAACACTCGGATAACTCCGCGTCATCCGCTCCAGTGTCAAGAATTGCCTGTATGATGAGCGGCTTTCGCTTCACCCCTCTAACATCCACCCCCAATTCCTCGCATATACGTAACAATTCCGGCTTACGTAGCGAATTGAGGTCCATGATCGCACCGAGCACTGGCTATGTTCCAACACTACTATCCTGACGCGTGACACACTCGTCGTCAAAAATAGCTAAATATCACCCGCTTCTACCAATTAACCCAGTAGTCAAAAGCCTGGTGGATATTCAAATGGAAATGCCAGACACTCACCCACAGTGCGATCCATGGTCTGCGGAGTTCATCCCGTCGCTGCCAACCACTGTTGCGTTTTCGCCTTTGCGTCTTGGGACTTGAGCCATGGTAGCGGGCCAGGAGTGGAGTCAGGAGAGCGAGTTAACCAAACGTATATACAGGTTTATTTACATCGCTAGGTTGAAGGCAGGGTTACATGTTTCACTCACATATCGAGAGAGTGAGCAGAGAGCAACGAGCCCCCCCACATCCACAGGGGCTCTCTTATAGGCCACAGAAACACCGTTTCCCCACGTAGGGATCCCTAGTCCCCAGAAGGGAGAGCTGACCGCATATTTCTCGTTGAGTCGCTGTCGTGGGACTCTCTTCGCTTTCTCAGATGTCGCACGCAGACCGGAAGCCGGACACGAAGGGGGAGAGCAGGCGGCAACCGAATCTTCCAAGGACACTGCAGCGGACCTCTCTCGAGTCAGCCGTCGAGAGGAATGCCACGGGAGGAGGGCGCGCCCACGAGTCGCAGGGGGAGAAAGTGACGGGGCGACATCCGGATCCCCGGGCCGGTCGGCGCCCTTCGGGACGTCGCTGCGTTGGCCGATCGTAACA
>JAZHYW010005545.1:0-36217 GCA_037355805.1 Ixodes ricinus
TGGAAATCTTATATCTGGGGCATATCTGGCCGCCTCAAACATTATACCGATTATATACGGCCTATATACAGCCTTACGTAGAGTATATACGTTGCCTGATCTGGCGTATATAGTCTTATCCGGCGAATATGCGGCCTTGTCTGGCGAATATAAAGCCTTATCTGGAACTCTCCTTTACAGCCCTAATCTGGTGTTTATACAGACTTATCTAGCACATGTATAAAGCCTTTTTGAGGTATATACTTCGTTATCTGAAGCGTATATACAGCTTTTTCTTGCAGACAATTTTCAATATTTTAAAAAGTTTAAAAAAGTGAAAAAATTGCTTTGGTAGCCAAAATGCGAATGACTCATTGTTCGCAAGCTAAATATTAGCACAAACAATCCCAAACTGCAGCTTTGGCAAGAAACGGAAGGTTGAGGGTTATTTGTGCTAATTTTCCCGAGGATTTTAATGTAGCTTAATTATTTCAGAGAGTGTTATCATTACGTCAGAAATATACAATATGCTAAAATCCCCAAGCGAAATCTCGGTGCGTACTCGAGGAATCATGGGAACGGTGTTTCTTCAGCTGCTTTATTGATGGGACATTTCGACCAACCCTATGCTGCACTCAGTTTGAGGCTGCGTATTTCCGAGTCACTCCTGAACAAGTGTCATATAGAACCCAAGTACCTGTATATCACTTTGAAATTTTTCGCGCCAATGCCAGTACTAGTGCATTCTGTGCAACCTTCATCCTGGATGGGCTGCAGACATATCTCTTAAGGTATTATCATTCTCGTGCAGCTTCAAGAGAAGCTGATATTAAGGTTAGAAACGCTAAAATGCAATAACTTAGCTCCGCTGAATCCGAGCTAAATCCCGGTTTTGGTTGTTGAGATTTCTCGACTTTTCAGTGATTCCTGCTAAAACAACAATCACGAGAATAGATAATATTGTAAGAGATTTCGGCGGCCCAGCCTGGTTGAAGGTTGGACAGAACGCAGTATCATCAACGCTGCCATTGCCGACAAATTTTTGAAGTGATATGGACCTAGGTTTCTTGAAGCCCTATGGAACGCTTGTTCCAGGGTGACTGCGAGATTACACTCAGATGTGCAACCATAGGAAGTGGTCAAAACTTAGCAGTTACTAGGGAGCTGAAGGATCGCCCTTCCCATAATCCTCGAGTGCGGGCCGGGGTTTCACTTGGGAGAATACAAATAAATCAAGGTCTGATTTCAGACTTGTGTTCCTTTGGTATGGCTGGCCAGGATCTGGAATTTTCTTAGTTAGCGAGATCTGGGATTTCCATACCTGACAGGGATATCAGGCTATACCTGGCATTATGAGGCTATACTCCCAGATATACCTTATGAAGTTATATGTATGGCCAATCTTGATATGGCCGTATCACTGAAATCTTCAGGATCTGGCCAGATATAATTTTTTTGTAATGGACGTCATTTTTGCTCAAGTCCTCCACTTTATTTCTTTTAGACTATTCTCTCACCAGGGCTACTCTGGTTCAGTCACACAAGCCTTTGTCGGCTTTGACGAACCGGCCTTGCGTCATAATTGCATTCATAAAGTACAAATAAAATTATTATTAATTATTATTATTATTATTATTATTATTATTATTATTATTATTATTATTATTATTTAATTAAATTATGATGTGTATTTAATAGTTCTTTAAAACGTATGAGTTCACATGTCCTTCTGTGCTACACTTGTCAAACTGTAACGAGCTGCAGATGTAATCCTCTCGAATATGTTCATACAAATAAGTATTTGGGAATTTGTCTTTACAGTGATATGCCATAGAACTCTCACCTTAGTTACGTTGCTGAAAGGATACGAAGGGTATCATGTATGCTATTCTCTACCAAACTGTTTCTCCTTCTTTCTGTTAGAAAAATGATCGCGAATGCTTTAGCGTATGGTCTGTTGAGATATGGTATTACTGTCTCCCCAAGTGTTCTATGCTCTGGCAAGCTAAAATGAATAGCATATTAAAAAGCATTTTAAAAGGCGTAGCGTAAACATATAGAAATATCCCAAGTGAGGGTTTGTTTGAATATTTATGCCTTCCGCGTTTTTCAGCTCTTTTCCAAATATCTGTTATTAGTAAACATATTTGGTCAAGCCCTTTTAAAATTCCTAGGGTTGTACATCGTTCTTAAGAGGGGTGAACGTTTCATTATCCCACGTGTTTATACTGAAATATGGACAACGAATGCGCTCGTTTTTGTCCCTGAACTTTTTAACGGCCTTTCCAATACCTTTTTAGATTAAATTCAAAACGTAACTCATAACAAAACAAAAACTAATAAGAACGATTTGCTAAGGCCTTAAAAACTCGGCCCTTAATATTTCGATTCGCTGCTCTTTCCAGATATGTACCGTGTGTTTTTTTTGTTTTTCTTTCCCCTGTGTTTTTGTAGTTGACTTATTGCGCATGATTATGAATGAGTTGTGCAATATATTTTTCTGGTTTGTGTCTTTTTGGCATGTTAGTAGTATTTTTATCCGATATTTTATATTATGTTCTCTACCTATGTTGTTTGTTATTTTCCAGAACCATTATGCTTTGTGGAATATGCTATTCTTTGCGTGTTCTTTTCTTCTTGCAGGATTGTCTGCAATTTTTGTAACTTGCGTTGACCTTCGTCTTATGCTATGTTTAAATATAACTGTTTTTCCTATACGTCGAGGCGGAGTCTAGTCCTACAAGCCGTTTTTGGCTTTTGAAAGACTTGCTTTCTTTTGCTTGGAAGTTTTATATTTGCAATAAATTTATTATTATTATTATTATCAACCGGCTTGTTTTTTCTGCTTTCTTCGTTGCGGTATTTTATCGGGTTTAAAAGACCAAACCTCTCTGCTTTTTAATTTTGCAACTTTTTTATTTTATTTATGGTAAAAATTGTGTTTTTTTTTACTTTTTACGCTTTTCTAAGTTTGTGAAGTTATTGTGATTTGAAAGGACCGAAGACTGATAGATCTGTATATACCTGAGATAATTGATTATAATGATTGGTGCTCCAGAGTACATACTCTTGTAAGAACTTCAGATTGGGCGAGTTGATTGTTCATGGTTGTTGACGTTTAGCGCACTCAAAAAACTGTCACTCAAGCATACACATCCAAAGAACACACCTCTGTATTACAGCGCCACTTAGCAACTTTGTATTGCGTGATTTTACTTCGGCCTCTACTTCTACTTCAGTTTGAGGTGACGAGAAGTGGCTGCCGAAGAAATTCCAGCGAAATCTGTTTGCCTGCAAATAATCTAGCACACTGGTAAACTTGTTTCGATGAAAACGGGTGAAAGTGCCCACCTTTTTGGATCGTCAAAACAGTTCGCTGCACGCCCTTCTTGAGGGTTGCAACGTCGTCCCGAGCTAATACCGCACCTACGAGAATGCCGCCCGAGGGTCCTGCCCGCTCTGGCCCCGACGTTTGCCTGTCGCAATAGCAAGTTGCCGGTGATCGCTGCTCACCTTTTTGATCGTCAAAAAAGTCACTTTCCCGCTGCACGCACTTCTGCAGGATTGCAACGTCTTCTCGAGCTAAAACACGCACTTACGAGAATGCCAATTGCGCGGCATTGGCGGCCACCATTACAAACTCAGCTAATCCCCTGCTCGGCTTCGCCTTTAGCCGTTCCCCTGCTCTGGCTCTGTGCGGCGCTCGGTGTCCGGCAAACGAGAGTGGCTTCCGGATGGATTCCAGCGACGGGTAATCGAAAGTGGTTCCGACAAAACCAGCGGGAAGTGTTCGGCAATATTTCCACCGCGCCAGACTGGTAAACGACGCTGGTTTCTGGTGAAAATGAGTGGAAATTAACCCGTTTGCACTGAATGTCACGGGAAGTTTCTGCCGGATTTAACTGAAAGTGGCTCCGGTAAAACGTTTACCAGAATCTGGCAACTGGAAAGTGGCGGCCGGTAATATTTCCACCAAAAATTAATAAACTACTCTGGTTTCCCTGGTGAAAATGGGAGTGGAAATTAACCCGTTCTGCCCAAATGTCACTAAAAGTTTTTGCCGGAATTTTCAATAAGGATGCTACGTTTTTCGAACTTTCAAAGTAAATGCCCTCCTGACCACGCCCGAGCTGTCCCCCTCTTTCCAGTCACTGGTCACGCTGTGCCTTGTGGGTGAAGCGCACTATGATGCCCGGAGGTGTTCGGGTCTCGAAGGGAGTCCATGCATAGTAACTATGTCTATTTGGTTTAGTACCGCATGATTCGGGTTTTTTTCGATTTCATTTACAGTTGTTTGAAGGTTATCGTTGTCTACCTTCGGTATGCCGTAACTTTCAAGGTTTGACCGCCTACTTCGCCATTCTATTTCGTCGATGCCGCGTTTTATTTCTTGCACTTCGTCTGTGGCGTTAGATTTCTAAATTCTATCGACTGGATTTTTAATTTTCTTTATGTCATGATCTTGGCGACGCACGTGGTCTAGAATTACATCACATCTTCCAGATATAATATGGATAGCGCTTTGATACTATTTACGGTGTCTTTTAGAACAAAAAGGCTGTCTAGATTCTCATTCATTCCAAATAACATAGCTGGCACGTCGGGGTCTGTGTTTGTTTTCTTTTGCCCTCCAGACTGGCTACCTCTCTGGACGTTTTGCAAGTTAAACCGCGAAATTTATTTCCAGAACTTTCGCTTTTTGACTTATACTTTGCTGGTGTGGCGACCGAACATGTTCCAAGATGATATTCGTACTCGCAATCGCAACGTGTGATAGTCGGTTTTTTGAAGCAACACTAATTTACAGGCCAGGCAAGTTCCTTCCCTTGTCATTTTCGCATACACACAGATACCAAAGGATTGCTTGGCATTAGCAGCAGCGTAGAGGAAGGAGCAAGTATAGTGGATACTGTGGGTAGAGCACTAACCCGCGTGTCGAACAGAGTGTTAGCGATATTGTCGCCGTGCCACCACTGCTGCCAAATAAAAGATCCTGGCACTCTACGCTGCTTCATACAGCCTTCCAAATGGTGACGTTAGGTCATGTTCCAATAGTAGTGACGCTCCGCTTGCAGTACACGCTGATGATGGTCGGCCCGCGAAGATGATGCAGCACAGCGGTTCTTCGCTTCGAGCAGAGTGTTACCGATGTTGTCGTCGTGCCGCCACTGCAGCCAAGCGAAGAACCTGGCGCTGTACGCTGCTTTATACAGCCTTCCAAATGGTGACGTTAGGTCATGTTCTAATAGCAGTGAAGCTCTGCTGGCAGCGCACGGTGCTGATGGTCGGCCCGCGAAGATGATCCAGCGCAGCGGATCTGATTGTCGAACAGAGTGTTAGCGATGTTGTCGCCGTGCCGTCACTGTTGCCAAGTAGTTCTACCACCTTGACTAGTCAGTCTGGCCCTAGTTAACTCCCGAAAATTCTATGTCGAATGTTCGAGATCACGAGTGTAGCAGATAAGGAGCCGAGCGCGGTATTGCCTATTCATTCACTGATTCATTCTCGCGATATCCAGCTGTCACGCCGACGCACCGTCGCTCGCTGCTGCCGCCGTCGACGCTGGCTGCTGCCGCCGTTGACGCTCAGTGCTGCTTTCTCGACATGTGTTCTTTCTTTTTGGTCTCTGGCGCAAGCTCGCCGACTGTACCTTTATTTTCAGTTGATTATTCATCGTCTTGTCGCCTTCATCTGTGACAAAATAAAAGGCAAATTTAGTCATAATTTCTTATTCCTAATTCTAAATGAGCATATCCATGCTTACCGAGATTTCTCAGTCAATCGAACCCCGGCCCTTTCAATCCGCAGCCCGCCAACTCAGGTCTGCGTCACGAGGAATAGGCCAAAGGGAGCGCAAGCAGCTGGACTAAGTATGACCCACAAGAGCCTGTGGTATCAGGCGTTCGTCGGCGCGAGCGCCAGACTGTCGAATCACGAAGCGTAGCTTCCCACATTACCGCACAACGTCACAGGGTTGACCATAACCCACCAACAAATAGTGCATCTTATGTATGACGCAACAACTTCTCACAGCAACCGATAGATAGCGTAGCGGTGCAAAGAACCTGTTCCCATACTGAGATAAATATTCACATGATATAGGTATCCAACGTCATCCTCTGCACCGTTAGACACCACGAGAATCAGGTGAAGCGAGTGTAGCCCCCTCTTATTGCTCATATCAAGCGAAGCCTTATATAGATAGGATGTAAGCTCTCTTCAGAAGATGCCACATTTAGATGCGCTAGTGCATTATGATTAAGCCATATTTAATAACATTCAAACTGAAATTTTATTGTGCTGCTTAAAAAACCACGGTGGTTTATATTCACCATGGAAGTGTTCAGGAGAATTGTGCCTCAATGTGTAATTTAATTTGAAGTTCATTATTATTCAGAAATTTTTTAAAGCATTAAGTTATTTAAACAGCTTATAACAAATCTATATTATTCAGTTATTCTATTTTCAATACAATTATATTCAGGAAAATTGATCTAAATTTGGGGTATATAAAATAAATAAGATATTTTTCTTTATTTCAAAGTTATATTTTTTATGGAAATTAAGTATTTTCTTGTTAATAAGAGAGCGGATAATTAAAACGTCCGCCGCTTCGTTGCTCAGGGCACCTCGGTTGCTTTCATTATTAATATTAAGGTGAATGTACCTAGCCGAGGCTGAAAAGTTATAACCGTTGCACACTGCGTCAGCCTTGCGAAACCCAGCTCCCTCTGTGAACGGGTATGTTCACTTCAGCGACGTCGTCTTCGGTCGATATCCATTCACCCCTAACCTGGGAGTGCAGCGGGAGCTACGCACTGGCCGGACCGATCAACCGCCTCCCATTGTTTTCCTGCCACGCCCTCTGCGCTCAGATAGAGATGAGAGCGTGATCACGTGGTGAAAGATAGACTCATTAAGGGTCCAATGAGCGCGTAGTATTTCACCCCACTGTCAGCTCTGGGGTTAACTGAGTATAAGCGGTTCAGTCATGGGGCCTCGGGAACGACCTCACTAACCTTCGCTCGCATCGCCGAGCAGATAGGGTTCACTTTATCCAGTTGCGGCCTCCAAGTCGTGGAGACAAACGATGTGATCAAACAACATCCCGCAGTTCAGATAAGAAAGACAATGACCTTCGAAGAGATCGCGAGAATAGCCTAGCTGTTCTCGTTTCATCATTGAACGCAAGAAAAGTCGCTATCACTCTTTTTCGGAAAGCTGGAGCGTTCGTTCCGCAAGTCTGTGTCGATATATATCCTCGGCGGAATTTTATTGCTCTATTTTGAGAGCGCGGTGGGGCGAAAATAATGATAAGGTACTGCTATAGCGGTACGGCGTCATTTACCGTATCTTCAAAATTTGTTTTCGTAATCGTGAAATTGGGCCTCTACAACGTGTGCAGGAAATCACCTTTTGAATTTGTTGGTGAAACAACAAACGTGAAAGATAATATTTGTGTTGTTGATGACATATTTGGTTATCTAAATTAGGTTTTTGAGCTTCATTGTCCGCGAACGGTGAACGTACTTCCATTACATAATAAATTCATTGTTACTTGTTGAAAATTTCGTGTACATCCCTCTTTATCTTTTTAGAGCTTATTCTTTCGATTGAATTATATCACCGAACACGCTCTCTTTCTTCCTACCTGCATTTTAGTATATTTACTTTTTGAAAAGAAGGTGCAAACGAAACCGGTGCTCTTGGGTAATATAAGCATTACGTACATCTTATCGGACACAAAATCATTGTAAGGATGGAATGTAATTTATTAGTTATAAAATATTATGTTTGGCTAGATTGCTTAGCATACTGATGATATAAAGCGCAACAGGAAAGAGAAAGCTCCTGCTCACAGCTGGCATTTAATGAAAAAATTAAGGACGAGCAGAGCCATGTGATAGAAGTAACTGGAAGATAAGAAGGACGAAAACGAAAGTAAGAAATTGAAGAAAGAGGATAGATCAAAGCAAATTTAATGATAAATGCTAAAAAAATTGCATTATTAAAGGCATTTAAAAAGTAACAAAAAAATTTAACATGACTTTGAAGGATGAAGTTTCAGAAGATCATCCACCATAACTAGAAACCTCATAACACTTCCAGTAGGTTGGTTTAGGTATAGATGTTTCTTGTCCGAGAACGAAACAGAAGGAAGGATGGATGGATGGATTGATACATATCTGAATGGAACCCTGCGTCCAGACATGTATATATCTGAGTGCAACCTTGCATCCAGATATTTCATAACTGGATGCAACAACAATATCTCGGTGCAACAAAGGTTACATCAAGATATGACATACCATTGGTATTTTCAGCAAAGGACAAGCTGAAGAAGCTGTGCACAAAGAATAATTATCCACAAAATGACGATTACGACTGCGATGTGAAGCACAAGTATAAATATATAGCATGCAGTGGTAGTATAGTATACAATATGCCATTTAACTGCGGGGAAGTTTAGCTGGGACAATCTGGCCGGTGTGCAAATACAAGACGCCGAAAACATGCAACAAATCCAAACTCAACACCGGGGGGACATCTGGAAATATATAGCTGTGACTGCCAATCCACGCCGATCTTCAAACAAAAAGAAGTCCTGGGACAGTTTCGTGTAGAAAGGTCCAGAAAACCCTAGGAGGCGGAGAACATCAAAACTTGAGGGGACGCCTGTGTCTGTGCTCCTTATGTGTCGTTGTTGAACAAAGAACTAATATACGTCCACCACACACCTTGAGGTGTTATGAGGTTTCTAGTTATGGTGGATTATTTTCTTAAACTTCGTCCATCAAAGTCAGGTTAAAATATTTTTTATTTATTTTTCTTTTCATTTCACTATTATTCTTATATGTCTTTAGTAATACAATTCATTATGTTCCTTCAACACTATATTTTCTTTGATCTATCCTCTTTCTGTATTTTCAATTGTCTCTTGCATATTTTCAACTTGTCTCTTGCACAGGGTTATTTCCCCAAACTTTGGAAATTCTCCGCAGTTGTGCCTATTTTTAAATCTGGATGATTCTACATTGGTTAACAATTACCGGCCGGTGTCACTGTTATGTGGATTTACAAAAGTGTTTGAAAAAGTAGTACATAAGCGTCTTTACTTTTATTTGAGCCCGATGATAACTGAAGCTCAGCACGGATTTTTAAAGGGGAGATCGGTAGAATCTAACTTATGCTCATTTTTAAATTTCTCTGCGCCAATTGTGTCCAACAGGGGACAGGTGGATGCGATTTATTTCGACATGTCGAAAGCGTTCGACCATGTTAGTCATGATTTACTTCTACAAAAACTCGCTCTGCATGGTTTCAGCCCACATCTATGCGCATGGTTTTCTAGTTATATAAAAGATCGTCGAAACTCTGCTCGTGTTGAAAAAAGCTACTCCGACGAGTTTGTTTCTAAATCCGGGGTGCCCCGGGCTCCATACTGGGACCGCTTTGTTTATTTTGTTTATAAACGATATTGTTTCCTGTGTTAGTGACGCAAAAATTCTTCTCTTTGCCGATGATGTTAAACTATTTTTAAGTGTGAGGTCAGTATTGGATTGCACTCGTCTTCAAGCTGACATCGAACATGTTTCAAATTGGTGCGTCAAAAACCACTTGTCGTTTAATCCCGAGAAAACTAAACATATTGTACTATCTAGAAAGCGTGAATTCATTTCTTTTTCTTACAACCTTGAAGGCGCCTTGATACCCCGGGTATCTTTTGTAAGGGATCTTGGTGTCCGTATTGACAGTTCACTTTTTTCAAAGAACATGTGTCTATAACTGTTAATGCTGCGTTAAGTGTGTTAGGCATTATTTCTCGGTTATGTCGGCGGTTCTCATCACCCTCTTGCTTGTTGCATTTCTTTAAGTCACTAGTTAGATCACGGTTAGAATTTGGCTCGGTAATCTGGAATTCATTATCTCTTGTTCAGTCAACAGAAATCGAAAATGTACAAAAGCGGCTGATAAGAATTGTGTATGACCGCTATATTGGAAGGAGGTCTTTTTATCATTATGAAACGCTACTTCACCGGTTTGCATTACATAAACTTGCCGTGAGGAGGCAGTCCAGATATCTTGTTTTTCTTCATAAAGTTGTTCATGGTCACGTCAGGTCAATGGATTTACTACGATCCATTGACTTCCATGTTCCATCAAGGGCCAGCCGGAATGTATTAACGTTTTATCCATCTTGCATGTCCCCTGTATCCCCTTTGTCACGGATTCAATTGGCATTGAATAAGAAACATCACCTGGATATTTTCATGTGTCTTCGGGAATTTACCTTGCTTCTTCGTGAATGGATGTCTTTCGCCTAGAATGATATATATATTTTTTGTGGTATTTGTATTTAGTATTTTAGTTTTTTCCATATTTGTATTTTAGTATTTTAGTGCACCACAGTGGAGACTGAAAAGTTGTTTGTGGGCACAGAAAATAAAAAAATATTATTATTATTATTATTATTATTATTATTATTATTATTTCTTCCTTGGTTTTCGTCCATTGTTTTCTTCCATACAACTTCTTCCGTGTTTCTTCTCTTCCCTAATTTTTGTATTAAAGGCCAGTTGCGAGTAAGCGCTGTCTCATCCACTTCATCTCTCTGTGCCTCAACAAGCGGTTCATATTATCAGTAATTTATTAGACTCGTATGTTTGGCTTACATTCAGGCTGACGTTACCCAACGGCGTTTTGTCATATCTAGTGCGACATTAAATCACATTAAGAGGCCGCATTTTTAGATTAGTAATTACGACATTTTTCAATTAACAAAAACTTGGCCCAAAACCACATTATATTCCAAACTTACTTCGAAATTAGAAAAGAAAGTTGTCATATGTCGAACTTTTTTGCTTTCAATATATGTTACAAAATATTATATTAGTAGTGATAAAATACTCGAACCAAAGTAATCAAAATGCGACTCAACGTTTAAAAACCTGTTTGAGTCCGACCTTTGCACGCCCAGGCCCTGGGCCACCTGATAAAGACAATTAACAAACGACCGCCCACGTAAAAAAGGGTTGTTTTTGGCCGACGAAGACGATGAAGGACGCTGCTGTCACGGGCAATTTAGTCAGTCCTGATGAAAAAACCAAGCATGTTTCAAAACGTTGGGTAACGTTTTAGGGCTTTAGTTGGAGTACTTCTTTTTTAATACAATAGTTGCAACCAACCAGAAAGTTTCTGTCAAGGTGGTTCATGTTCGAAAATATTCTAAGTAATGCATTACACAACACGAAGTGTGGACCGACATATGTACAAACTTTATACGCATTTCGTTTAATGTCATCTGAATTGTAAAAAGACTTCCCTTAGGAAAAATAAAGGCTGCATTTGAAACATCGTTGAAATATATTGAATATGCATATTAATTTTGTAATATTTTGTCCACATTCGAAATACGCGCGTAAGGTATGCAAAATATATCATAAATATTAATGATAAATAAGTTTAGATATACCAAAATATAATTCCTTCCCTCTCAAGATGCAATTTGTGTATAAAAACCGGCTACACAATTTTTTTATTTGGGTTTTGTTAGTAAATGGTGTCCTTGTGGTATTTGAAGGTACTACTACATACATCCGAGAACTGCACATTAGAAACGAACACAAACACAAACACCATAACGCTCGGAAAACACGAATCACAGTCCCGTTGACTTCTCCAGAGCCTTATATCCCTTAGCAAAAAAAGGCCATATATAATTGTAATTTAAATGCATTTTATACACATATTTTTTCGTATTGTTTTGTCCGCATTAGAAATGAATTTTTTGAAATACATTTTAATACCTTTCCAGGTGCAATAAAAGAATGGCCGAAAATATATTCTAAACGAATTAAAACGTATTCCTAAATGCACTAAGTGCAATTGTGGCGCGTTCAAAAGAATACATTTCTCACTTGCATTAAAATGCATTTTAGCATACTTTATTAATACGTTCTATGTATTTCTTAAATAATCTTATTGAATATCCCTCCCCACATCAAAAATGCAAGACATCTAGTACAGCAAATGCACAAAAGAGTGCTCACTCATTGAAAGTAAACCAGAGACCCATCCCAGGATGCTAGTCACAAAAAAGAAAACTCTAAAACGCATTGAGCACTTCACACACATTGCAATTAGAAACTTGTTTATTTTGTACTACCGGTACAATGGTAAACTCTATCCCCGTAGTCTTCTCGCGTTTTTTTTTATACTAAGCACTTACACGTGCGACGAAGAAAGAAAACGAAAAAGAAACAGCAGAGGAAACAGAACTTGTGACTGATGTCCTTAAAGTTAGAGAATAAATAGTTTCCTCTTGCACAACTTCTGGGACCCGAACGTCGCCCAGACGCACATGTAAGCAAACATCAAAAACAATATCGATTACTAAAAAAAGCTTTAAAAAAATAAATAACGCTTGCCGTGTGTTGTCGATGGTGAGCTGTCGTCCGTCCATTTTGGTCGGCGGCCGATGCCTCGAAATTTAAGCCGATGGAGACGGATTAGCGTTGGGCACTGGCAATGGCCGCAAACAAAGGTGGTCGCTCTCCGCACTAAGTCGTTTGCCTTGTAATCGACTGGTCGTCATCCTGCCATCACGCGACCGCCTGTAGATTCGCGATGGCGTCCGGCACACCTGCTGACGTTCAGAGGGCACAGCAACGTTCCACGAGAGGTGCCGCCAAGGTTAGCCAGGCGGGCGGGAAGATGGGCGTCATGTTGATTTAACAGCCGCATCATGGTGAAAATCACCTCCTCGGCGCTTGAAAAGTCACGCAAACGGCCGGGAAATGTACCGTGCGCCTTACTCGTACATCCGTGAAGACTTCTGGGAACTTTTCGGCGATGAGTAGGCTTTGTTCCTGCTGAAATGCTCGGCTACAGCTGGCCGCGAGTGGCGGGCACATGGCAGCCATTTTGAATCGGCCTTCACGATAGAAATGTGCCCCTCGGAGCTTGAAAAGTTACACGAACGATCGAAAAACGTATCGTATGCTTTTCTTGAACAGTCATGAACCTCCAGGGACTTTTCAGCAAGGGCTCAGACGTTTTCCGGCTAAAAACGTAGAAACTCACGGAGTCGATAGTAAACCGCAGAAACCACATGGCCTTCTACTACAATGTTGCCAACCGTCAAAAAAAACGCGGGATTTTTTTTTATTTTTGTGAGATTAAAATTAAAATTGGTACATATTAAAAAAATCATCTTGCTCAAAATTTGCCCTGATTTTAGAAGTCAGGTTTTGCCGAAGCCTACATCGTGCATTATTTGTCTTTTTAGGCACCTGAGAAACAATATATTTTAATACTGAGCGAATCTAATTCATATTAAAAAAATGTAGTTGGAATGCATTTCGGTTAAACCATCAAAGTAGTTGTGCATTTAAATGTATTTGAGGTGTACGTAATGCAATCATTTTAATACACATATTTTTGCGTATTTTTAGAAATACATTTTAATAATAACTGATAAACTGAGGAATGTATTTTAGTGTAGTTTCATGTAATAAAAATTATAAAATGCCTTTAAAGTACATTAAAATACATTTAAACATATTTCAGACCCATTAGTTTTCGCTAAGGGATAGCCTACATATTAAAGATAATCATTTGGCCGGTGACCACCTCTGCACTTATTAAGGTTCCAAGTATTCGATCTTCTCCTCGGGAGTCTGTCAAAAGGAAAACAGTGTTTTGAAGTTTGTAGACGATATCTCTAACTAAAAAGCATTGGTACAACTAATAATAATTCGGCGCAGTCCCTAAAACAATATCCACAAAAACGGCTCCTAGAAGAAATGTTATTGCTCCTCCGCATAGGAACCGTGCAGATCTAATTCAAGCCCCGACCAGGGCGCCCCTAGCGGCAAACGGGTCAGTTGCACCGGGAGCTTTTGCCAGCCGCTGCGTTGGTTGTGCGTTGTGGCGGGTTAGCGCTGTAATTTCTGAGAGTGGCTATTCCGCACGAAGAAAGCCGCAACAATTGCTGCGTGGTCGACTGCAACAGTACGTGCAAGATCGCGCACAGCACGAAGTACCACATCGTTCCTTCGAAGCCGTACGAGGCGGAGTACTGTGCGACGTGGGCGCGACTTGTGCGTCCATACAGGTTAGTGGCGTTTCTTACCTTGCAGTTCGCGCTTTGTTTAAGCTGCTGACGAATATTACAAGTAACTTTGTACTATTCTAGCGAAAATGGAACAACATCGACACCGACGGCAAACTCTAGAAGTATGCAGCAAATACTTCACCGGAATCGAGAAGCGGTGTCTCTACCTAAGCCTACCCTTGGATGTTTCCATCAGCCTACAGGAAGATAGTAGTGGGAATCGCGGAACGGCGCGAAAAAATCGCCCACTTTTTGTCAAGATAATTCAGAAATAAACGCACATAATACCGCAGTCCACTCAACGCCAACAAATTTTATCTGCGGGCGCGCTCAATTTTGTTTGCGGAGTACGGCGCTCCGTAGACATCCACTTGTCCGTCGAAACGGACCTCCTTCACGTCGTATACACGCGGCCAGATTCATGAAGAAGCTTCCCTTCGTCATATTGGCTCCACGGAAGAAGCTTTCTGGATTCGTAAACGCCTTAAACCCCGTCGTAATCACCATGGGAACACTCCGCTGTGCTGCTCATCGTCATCGCTTCCACCCGATGATTCTGCACCGGCTACCGAAGAAGGTTTCCGGATTTGTAATCGCCCACTGCCCTCTGTGCTGTTCGTTGCTATTACTTCACGATGATTCTGCACCGGCGGCACCGGCTACCGAAGGAAGTTTCCGAATTGGTAACCGCCTTAAATTCCGTCGTAATCACGACGGGGATACTGTCCGCCGTGCTGTTCGTCACCATTGGTCCACGATGCTCCTGCAGCGGCTACCGCTAGGTCGCGGCGAACAATAGGCGACCACCGCGACACGGCCGGCTTGCTCGCTTCCTATAGCACCACTCAGGACGAAGCGAGTCACGGCAGTTTCTTCACTTTAAAATCGTTATTTTGCTTTGCTTTTCTAGTTGACTATTTAATATGGTCATTAACGTCACTATATTAAAGTCACTACTCACATCACATACAAAGGTGAGTATACACATTCAGTGAACTAACATTGTGCTAACACAACCACACCAAACATATCTGCTCACAGCACTTGCTGAAGCTTTGCAGAATCAGCAAGTGTTGTGGTTGTAGTTCCCGAACCCCGTTTCTGATTGGTATGCAAGAAACTCATTAGGTGTGTTCTTCATAGAAAAAGAAAACAATAACATAAACTGGGCTGATTTATCAGTACGATGCTGCACAACTCAATTGAGAAACTAATCAAATGTTGTATTTAGGCGCTTCAGTGTACTCGACATCTGCTTGAAGTGAACTTCTGATAGGCGAGCTTTTCAATACTTCGGTAGTTTAAGTCATACTACAAAAGTATTGGAGTAAAAAGATACTTAGAGTATAACACAACAGTATTTACGATTTCCAGGTATTTTAAGGCTATTCTGCAGATATTTTTGATCGCTGCAATTTTGCTAGGGTTGAAGTATATTTTGCATGAAATAAATAAATATTTTAAGAAATCTGTGTGAAAGGTATTTTGTGCTTACTAATTTAGTATTTACATATTTCAGAACGCATGAAGAGTGCTTCAAATGTAATTTAGATAAAGGTATTTAAAAAAAGTCAGAAATATATTTTAGTACTAAGTAAAAAAAAGAAATGTATATTTTCGGTATATTTTTTGTATACTTACAATTATGCGCTGTACTTGAAATACACTCAAATTTAAAACATCTTAGTTTTCGCTAAGGGTTCCCTCGAATATAACCGCAAATCTCGTGGAATTTGAATTGCGATATATGAATAAGTTTTGTTTTTGTTATATTTAGAAAAAATACTATAGTGCAAACATTGAGCGCACTAACATCGCCGCCTTTGAATGGCTCAAAGGCTTTTAAAATAAAAAAAAGATTCCTAAGAGGGTTAGAATTTTTGTATTATTATTCTAGTTTTTCAAGTCTTAATTTACCCTTGAACGCTATTTCGGAAACTCTTCAGTGAAATGGTGCAATTATATGTTTGTTAATATGAAACCTGTTTCTGCTACGCAAATACACTCTTAACACCAATGAGAATTAAGCTATCACGGCAACGCCAGACAGTGTCGAATGAAGACGTCATCGGGATATATGTATTGTGACAAAGACCAAGGGCCTTCGAACCCTTCAAAACATCCGACGCGCCTAGGTCCGCCCATGCAGTTCCAGCATGCAGGTCTCGTGCATCCTCGACCGTCATCACGGTGGACGACGATGAAGCTGACATTGTCACGTATACACGTCACAATATTATTTTATTTGCTAAAAAATATTCACTTAACTATTGGGTAGTTCTTAGGCTAATTTTTATTTACACTACGTATCAATCAACACCCACTTCAATGAGCTTACCATAGCGATGTTTAGGAAAGGAGTTCCTTGATTTCTCGTTCCTATGGATCCCCACGTGACGGGTTCGAATCCCGGCCGAGGTGCCCGAAATCTGAAGGAGGCTTATTGCAGAGAAGGTGCCGTGTAACCAAGCTTTCGGTTGCATTAAAAAAAATGTCCAGTGTGGTCGAAAATAATCCTCAGTCGTACGCAGGGGCGAGTCAGATGCCTGTGGTGGGTTTGGATCGTAAAACACCTAAATTTCATTTCATTTAAGTTCTCGTTACATCGTAGCATTGAACACCCGATAGAAATGCTGTATCGTCCGGAATTAACTGAGTGGAAAAGTTGCAAATGAGTATGTTACGTTATGGTTCTATTTATAATCATAATCTCATTTAAAGGCAGAAACAGACGTGTCTACTTATTCATAAAGCACGTGCACAGCAAATTATTAAGAAGGGAATACGAGCATAATGGTCGCAGTTGACAAACCTGTGCTGATCACCTAAGTTATGTCTTCCCATTATTCAAGAGCTCTTCCGAATAGCGTAATTATTGGTTAAAATATTAAAAAAGGCTGGGAATGGAGCTATATATGTTTACAGAATGCGAGCAAAACGAAGACAATGAAGACACGAAGATGCCTGTTCTGTCGTCTCTCTGTCTTCATTGTTCTCCTTTCTTTCGCGCTTTTCAACCTTTTAACAAGCATGAAACAAGTAGCCCAAATTAAAGTTTTAATGCGTAAGTAATGGTTCTTCAGTCTGCGCACGGAATAGTCGCGACCTGCGCCGTCTTCCTCCTTCGTAAGATGTACCAATGTAAGACTGAGTGTTGCTCCATAGTAAAAAAATTGTTT
This sequence comes from Ixodes ricinus, assembly GCA_037355805.1. Taxonomy (NCBI): domain Eukaryota; kingdom Metazoa; phylum Arthropoda; class Arachnida; order Ixodida; family Ixodidae; genus Ixodes; species Ixodes ricinus. Next base: position 17,275 of record JAZHYW010005545.1, read on the forward strand.
CACATCAGGTCGTTAAAAAAGTAATAAAACAAGTTCTAGACTTCGATATATGCAAGACACTTTTCTCGCTTGTCTTCATTCAGTGAGGTAAATAAAATATAGTCATTTTATGACTTGAAAAATCCAGCCAAACGAGATGATCCGAAAACGTTCACATCACCACGTTCTCTAACAAAGCTGGTACACAGCAAATTGAACAAATAACGACAACTGGAATGCAACGTAAACTATTTGGGCCGTGCATTCAAAGGGCTCGGGGCTTGTCAAATAAGTGCAGAAAGCGTCCACCGGGCGCGCGACGTTATGGAGTGATCCAATCACGGCCGCTCTATTGCCCACGGGCAATGCATCACAGCCAAAGCAAATTCAGAGATCGCTGGGATAGTGTTCGAGGGCCGGGAATTGGGGGTGCTGTGCATCTAGCATCTACTAACAAGAAACGCCCTGGGCACATTTTTCCTTACTTTCGCCATCTACTCTTCGTTCCCCAAACTTCTTTCCCATTTCTCACTCTTTATATGCACACATAAACAGCATAAACAAAGAGTTATGATAGGGAGGAGCTCTGAGGTGGGCGAGCAGAAGGCTCACCTCAGGAGAAAATGCGATAGCAGCTTGCACCATCTTATACTGTGTAAACACTTCTTTATTGAACAGTTTAGAAACTGCTGTAAAAAGTTTCGAAATATATTTCGCCAATCCCAATGAAGCCTGCTAGCCCATTTAAAAAGAGTTTGCATAATATTGTAGCCTATATGTCCACTTACCCCGCACGTGCCTTCACGATTGACCAACGTCTATTGCAGTGACATTGCTACAATATAAACGTTTTTCTCTTGCGATATCAATATAACATAACATTTATACAAACCTAACAAGACCATTTGTTTGCAATTTAGAAGCTAATTTTATCACAGTAGATTCGTAGGGCTCATTACACCCTGTAGGCATAATTGAAGTAAGTATGTGACAGATGTGTTCCGCTTGCTTCGTTGGTTACAAATCGATGTTCGAAGAAAAACTGCGAGAGATTAGGAGATGCGTTTGCGCGGCGGAATCAGAGCGCTGAGCTCTAGAAGGAATGCTTAGTATGTACACACAAAGCTAGCTATCTTTGTCTCTACTCACACTTCGAACACCTAGGATTGCCAAACTCTGGCGTCCAGCGTTCCGCGTTCGCGTTCCAGTGCGTTTAAAACGTGAGTGCAGACCAAGGCAGTTATCTTTAAGTCTACCCACTAACAAATCTTCCTCAATACTCACAAAGCATGGCAGTTCAACGACGGAGTTATAGAGTACCCGGTCGCAGACTTGGAGCGTGGGATGTGGCAGCACAGAGCATTAAAGAGCCATTTGTCGGGGAACCTGGACGTCAGCGCACAGCTTTTGCAGCGGCAAAGACCAGAAACACACTTGTTCGTTCGGAAAAAGTGTGTTTCGGCGTCTCGCCGGAGCGGGGCGCCAGTCACGTGGCTCTCCATTAACCCGTTGTCTGTCGCGCCACCTTTTCCAATCCAGCGGCGGCTTCTCTTGGCGATCTGCCAGGTTTTGCCAGTATATAGGAGGTTATGCCAAAGCATTGGAAAAGGCGTGGAACGCGGGTCGGGCGTTCGACAGTCACGCATTGCTTTTCCCGTTCTGTCCGTGAATATGCGCCGAGAAACTGAGGGAGAGGAGAAGACGAGACCATCCGGGGCCTTCGGAACGCCGAGCTCTGGTTGAGTGATTACTGGGTAGATATAAAGCTAGTTGTCTTTGTCTCCTCAGAACTCGTCGAAAGCGTTCAAATGCAAAAGACGGCAAGCCGGATGGCTTCCGGCGTTCCGCGCTCTAACACGTTCTACGAGTGTAGTGGAGACGGAGGCTTTGTTCTTTAATATTTACTCATTAACTGCCCCCCAGTGTCCAAGGGGCGTTACAGTAAACGGGTTTACATAGATGAAAAAAAGAACATCTTCATTCAAATAGAACACTTGTTCTTCCGTGAGTCGCATCCATTGTGCAATCGTTCGAAAGAAAAAAAAGTCAAAGATGTTTGTCCTAGCGCGGTACTCCCTAATTTCAAGAATCTGATCTTTTTTACTAGATACATAATACGGGTGTTTTAGGTAAGTCGCGTCATTTCTCCAGTTTTATTTTTGGCTACTGTGACCAGAAATTTGAATCGCAATATTTCAGGAATCCTGTCCGAGGGTGCGTAGATGCGCTCGGATAAGAAACCGAAATCTAGAAACGCGTCCAAATGTAGCGTTTTTACAGAACGCCGTAAAATGCTGGCCCGGTGTTATATCCTTCTAAGAATAGGTGATTTAGTGGTTTTCGATGATGCTCTACAAGTTTCTAATTGGAACCATATGTTTATTTTCACTAATTCAAAAGTTAATTAACGAATTTTAGTTAATTAGCCGACTTATTGCAATGTTAGCTACCCACATAATGTCCGCCTGGCCGTGTAACTCACCTGCACAAACCGCATAAGTGTAGCTTTCACGGCTTTTTTTAAACAAATCTGAAAGAATTAAAGAAAAAAACAACACCCGGTTTATATTGAACGGGCATGGTGGCGGGGAAATGAAGGCGGGGGTATAACTGAGAAGAAAAGAAGAAAAAACAGCACCGAGAAAGTTCGTGGTGTTCGCGGACTAATTGCAAGTAAACTTATTTGTGCGATGATATCGATTGAAATATTCCAGAAAGGAAAGAAGTATATTTTTTGTGTTGTTTCAGATTGTAAAAATATCGTCAATATAACGAACATATTTGGCCGGCTTCTTAGTATACGACCAAATAAAGTTTTTTTTTTTTTCAAATTAGCCCATAAATATAGTAGCATTTCGGGAAATCCTTAATCCCATAGCAGCGCCTTGAATTTGCGAGTAATGAGTGTCTTGAAACACGAAAGAATAAAACACATAGGGACCCTACACACACAGACAGGACAGTTATTTCAATTAGCAACCAACGTTTATGATGCCTCCTCAGTGGGTCAGCGCTTCTCTAACCCAACCTTTCAAAAAAAGAGGAAGGAAACCTGTGATAACAGAGAAGATAACGCCGTTGGTAAAAAGAAAAAGAAACACGCACACGCACGAAGGTCTGCAGTAGCTAGATCTTCGTCTACATCTTCTACCTTCCGGTTTATGCTGGGCTTTCCAACAACGCTCCAAGAAACCTCTACTCCCTTTCTGTAGTTCGCACTCTAAAATAGTCAAGCATGGAATTGTCCGGTCGCTCTTTCTCTCCTCCCGTGCCAAGTGCTGTGTCTACCTTGTTGAGTTCAGCTTATCAACACAGCAAGAACGCCTCCTCAAGTCTGGGTACCCGAAGGATCTTCTTTCGACCACCCTCATTCGTCTAACTTTAGGTTCCGCGAGTTCTCGGTCTCACAGAAGGAGGATTTCCATAACACTTCTCACTGGTTGAAGACCATCGTAGCGCGGTATGGTACTTCTGTTGTTTTCTCACGCAAGACACGCCTAAAACAACTATGCCAAAAGGTGAATGACAACAGTGCCCCCAAAGTCTGCTCCATCCAGCATGCCAACCCATCTGTCCCCTGCGACAAGAAGGTTGTGTACCATATTCCCTCTACCTGCGGGGATAGGTACGTTGGACAGACCGGTAGGCGCCTCAACACTCGCCTCCCGGAGCACTTCCTCGAGGTAACCCGTGCGTCTAGTGACTCCCTTCATCCCATTGTGGAGCACAACCGCATTTGTTTAAATTGTACGCCGGACTTCGAAGCTACGCAACTGATTGGGAGACACAAGGACAGACTAGGACAAGAAATTATTGAGTCCTGAAGGATAGCCGGGGATGATTTCAACTATGCCTCACCCTCCCTTAGGTTAACCAAGGCAGGGGCAGTTTCTGAGAGAGGAGTTGGAGCAGGGAGCTGAAGTTGGTTCTGCGCTTTTTCTTTTTCCGGCGGTGTTTTCTTCTTTTTCTAGGCGAGATAGAATTTTTCCTTTTTATTTGTTTCTCTTAATTATAATTTGAGTATCTTGTTTCTTTTTCTGTTTCCTTTTTCCAACGGCGTTATCTTCTCTGTGATCGCAGGTTTTCTTCCTTTTTTTTCGAGGGTTGGGTTAGAGAAGCGCTGACCCATTGCGGAGGCATCGTAAACGTCCGTTGCTAATTGAAAAAAACTACTGTGTGAGTGTGTCTGTCCTTATGTGTTTTGTTATTTCGTGCTTCAAGTAATATGTGCCTACCTAGTCTGTGTTCGTGTTCCCTTAATGGGTGTCGTTAAACGTAAAGTTATTGCAGTCCATAATTAATTATAATAGGCGCAAGATATAATCGCTGTCTGCAAGAGATTAAAGGTAGAGAGAGAGGAACGTTTTCACGGTCGATAGTACATCATTATGAGGGATGTTGGTGTGAAGAGAGTTGATACCGACTGTAACCAAAATGCTTTCCGTGGAACTTATCCGCCCTGTTTTGTATATTTCTTCTAGCTTATATAATAACGTTTTATGGCTGGGTCCCGGATTGCACACGCATACATAAGAATGGGTATAATACCTGTCCAATGCACAATTATCTCTGAGTTAGGTTGGAAACAAGCTAGGTTACCCTGCGTAAAATTTACAGCCTTGCCAGCTTGTCTAATATTTCTTCTATTTGAGAATTCGACTAACAGTGAAGTGACAATTTGACACCTAAATATTTTTATGTGAGCTCTTTAGTTACTGGATTATTTTTTTAAAGTACTGAGATTCGACTTTTTTTGTGTGAAACGAAGTAGGACATTTTTTGTAGTATTTAAACTAATTTTTTCACTTTGAGTACCAACTATGGATACGACCTAGGTCTACTTGCAATTTAAAGGCATCATCTGAACTTTTAAGTTTTTTATGCAGGCCACAACCATCGGCAAACAACTAAAAACAAGAGAAGATTCGGAAATATAAATCTTTAACATAAATTAAAAACAAAGTGGACCCAGAACCGAGCCCTGTGGAACGCCTAATGTTGCACCAGCATAATTCGAATTTTCGCCTCCGGAGCTGATTAGCAAGTTTGCTCATCTGTTCGACGGAACGCTCGGTACTGCGGTACTGCGAAGGGATTCGCTCACAGAGTGAAGACGCGTCGTGGAGTCGAACCCGTGTCTGCCAAGTTGCGAAGACTTCCTTTTGCTGCCAGAGACGAGGTCTCGGAAGAGCTCCAACGACTTTTACATGCGGGCATTATCGAGAGAATTGACGCTTCGGAATGGGTATCGCCGATCGTTGCAGTGAAGAAGAATGGAAAGGTACGACTTTGCGTCGATTGGAGGGAAGTGAACAAGGCTGTTGTGGTGGAAACTTTCCCATTGCCTCACACGGTGGAACTGCTTCAAGCGCTCGTCGGGGCAAGGTACTTTTCGAAGATGGATTTATCTAGCGCGTACCACCAGGTCGTCCTGAGTCCAGAAAGCCGAGACCTAACGGCGTTCCTTACACACAATTGTCTTTTTCGTCACATCAGGGTTTGATTCGGATTGGCCTCTGCTCCTGCTGCATTCCAAAAGATGATGACTACAATTCTGAAGGGGTGCAAGAAAGTTCTCTGCTACCTGGACGACATCATTGTTTTCGGTGAAACGGAGGAGGAGCATCTCAAGAACGTGCACGAAGTCCTCCGCCGCATCGACGAAGCGGGCTTGAGGTTGAACGACAAATGCATCTTCAACGTTCGCGAACTCTCTCTCCTGGGACACGCCGTCAGTGAACGGGGAGTGTTGCCCATGCAAAGCCACGTCGATGCGATAGTGAGAGCTCCGTCACCGACAGATGTCACCATGCTACGTTCATTCTTGGGTATGGTCGGCTATTATTTGTAGTTCATTCCACGGTACGCGGAGTTGGCGGAACCATTGTGAGAACTTCTACGCAAGGAGGAACTTTTCTGCTGGACAGCAGTTCGGGAAGACAGTTTTCAGCGACTGAAGTCTCTGCTTTCTTGCAGGCCACTTCTGATGTTCGACACCAAGCTACCCGTGGTCGTGACGACCGACGCCTCAGCGTACGGCCTTGGAGCTGTTCTGCAGCAGAAGAAAGGAGAACACCTGGTGACCATTTATTTTGCATCACGAAGTTTGTCGTTGCAAGAGCGGAAGTACTCCGCGGGAGAACGGGAGGCGTTGGCCTGCATGTGGGCGTGCGAACATTGGCGTGTTTTCTTGTGGGGTCGCCATTTTACGCTCCAGACAGATCATAAGTCACTGCTGACACGGTTGAACTCTCAGGGAACTGGCTAGCGCCCTTTTAGAATCGCAATGTGGTATGCTCGGCTGCTTGCATACAGTTTCACCATGGTTTTCAAGAAAGGAGAGGACAAATTTCTGGCAGAAGCCCTTTCACGGATGCCTTTCGAAGGACTTAACGATACACGATGTGATGATGAAGTTGTGTGTGCTATTTCTCTGTGTGTATATCACAGCAGGAATTTGCCAAAGAGACTCGGGAGGACAGCCGTCTGCAGCAGGTGGTGGCGTGGACAACTAGAACGTGGCCACCGAAGAAGGTGTTTCCTCCAGACATGGCACCATTCTTCCAAGTGAACGAAGAACTTTCCGTGAGTGAAGACCTGTTGTTTAGGGGAGGGCGTGTTGTGGTTCCGATCGATGTTACGGCGAAGATAGTGGAGCCTGCGCACGAGGCTCATCCTGGGACTACAAGAACAAAACAGCGTGTGCGCGACACGAATTGGTGGCCTGGCGTGGACAGGCACATTGAGACGGCCGTCAAGTCTTGCAGTGTTTGTCAAGCAGTCGACAAATCAGGAAAACCGGTCGTGCCTCCTTTACATCCGGTCGAGTTCCCGTCTGCTCCGTGGGAGAAACTCGGTGTGAATAGCGTGGGACCGTTTTCCAGAGGGCCAAGCGATTGTCAGTAGGCTGTCACGTTGACTGACTATTTCAGCAAGTGGCCGGAGGGTGTGCCTGACGAGTCTGGTGACGTCAGGAAAAATAATTGCCTTTCTACGGTTGGTGTTCAGCCGCGAAGGCTACCCCGCCAAACTGGTCAGTGATCACGGGCCTCAGTTCGTGTCGGCCGAGTTTGAAGCATTCCTGCTGGAGCGTGGAGTGAAGCACACCTTTTCCTCAGTTTTTCATGAACAGATCAATGGCCAGATGGAGCGTTTTAACCGTGTCTTCAAAGACTTTGTGCATCTCAGTGCACAAGAGCAGCGTCCCCTGAAGGACGCCGTGCTAGAATACCTTCGCGTTTATCGTTGTACTCCTCATGCAGCAACAGACGAGAAGCCAGCCTTCCTGCTGCACGGACGTCACCCCAGGACGAAGCTGGACATCGTAGGTGGACCATCCAGAGACTTCTTTAGCAAACCGACAAGAAGTCTTGCAGGGCTACGAGAACCGGTGGCCCTGTGCCAACGGAAGTCCAAGGCATACATGGACAACCGCCGTGGAGCCGAGGTCAGCCGGTTCAAGCCGGGAGAGAGGGTTCGGATAAAACTGCCGGGTCACGTTTCAAAAGGCAGCACCAGCTCCTCGGCGCCCAAGAAGTTTGGTGAAGCACCAGAGAAAAGGCGCGCACCTTTTCGAAGACGGCAGGGTATGGAACCGATGGAGGCTCGTGAGGTTACCATCCAACGACGAGTCACTTCTGCATGTTGTCCTGAACCATACCCCATGGTTTGAAGCACCATTACCGACCTCATACTCACCAAGGGCACCACCGGCACCCAGAGTCGCGCCCCCACAGTCACCGCACGCGACATCGCAAGACGTTCCCGAGACACCGTTCCCAGTTGCACGATAGTCACCTCGCACAACACCATCGGAGAGTGCGGTACCGTCATCGGAGTCATTTGTCGCCCCATCAGGACTACGAAGATCTGCCAGGCAGACATCGAGGCCTCGAAGACTGGACGATTTTGTGTTATATTAAGTGTTCGTTGTTGTGTTATCTTGAATCTGTAAACATTTGTTTTCCTGTCATTTTTATTTTCTTGAGGGGGCAACTGTTGTGGTGGCGTCACTATCGCGAGCGTTATAAAAGAGCAAGAACGAATAAAGATAAGGTTGTCCTGCACCGGTACTGGAGAGTGTCATTCGGCTGCGTCGGCAGCAACACAAAATACATTAAAACCCAGTCTTTGTCTTGTTTTGAGCACGGGGCCAGGTCGCTAGGAATAAAAGTACAGCAGTCACCCTCAAAAATTTGTCATCTCCGTATTGTCGGTAAGTTCACTCCCTTTTAAACAAGCACAAAAAAGCCCCTACTGCACGCAATGAAATAACACTTAAATACCCCCCCCCCCCCAAAAAAAAAAAAAAAAGATCGGTTTGATTATTTATTTTAGAGAACAGCAACAGCCAGGTAGTTTGTTCGAAACTAAAACAGCAAATGAGGGCAATCGATACGTTGTGGAAGTTTTACATGCAGTGAAGTTCCAGGAATTCAACTAAATAGGACCCAAAGGTGTGATTTGTTCGAAGAGAAAGACTTTGCAATACTACGTAAAGCGAATGATTTGGGTAAATTGGAAGATTGTGGTCGCTCAAGGGTTACCATATGTGGCACTTTTAAGAGGGGGCATCCATTTTAGTGTCTGCCTCGCGCGGTATAACCGAAGTGGATTATCGTGCTGCGAAAGGTTTATTCGCTTCTGTTTTCGGATTGCAAGGTTGATACGTACGGGCCTATGAGCATCTAAATATAGGCTGAAGCTACTGTTTCTACAATAAGAGTATACCAGAAAATACCCGGCATTTATTATTTTGTGGTGTCCGTATAATTTACTCTACATTATGCTTATTTGAGTATTCTGTGCCCAAAGTTAATTGCCAGTGCGGACACAGGAAGCCGTGTGCATTGCACGATGAATTCGCTGCTCACTTGCGGTAACTCCCAACGCCCCGGTTTTTGCATTGTTCAAACGCGGTATCGGGCTTGTCAACTATCCCACACAAGCTATTTCATAGCGAACAAATCGCGGGAGGAAACAAACTACCACTTCTCAATTCCGCGGGAGTGTACAGATTGCATTTCGCTGGTCTGCCCCTTTATCCGCAATTTTGTCCGCCATGGCCACGCAGAGTGAATGCATCGCGTGGCTTAAGTCTTTGCCGCTGGATGGGATTGTTGCGGCGTGTTCAGAGTGTCAGCACGCCTATCATACTGGAAAGTGCTCAGGTGTGACCAGAAAGGCTCTGATAGCTTTGTCGCCAGAGAGTCGTACCTCATGGAAGTGCAATACGTGCACACTCCATGCAACCCGTCAGTCCACCGTGGTTGACGACCAACAGACCGCAGATGGGGGTCGCCGACGCGGCCGGCGTCACTGAGCACTCGCGACAGGAATCTGGACAAGATAGTAGCTCAAAATGACGACATTAGCAAACGACTCATGGACGTCTTGGGCAGAATAGAATGCATTGAAAAAACTTTGGAGACTCAGGCTGGTAAAGGTGATACTATAATGGCGAAATTAGATCACCACGGGAAAACAGTCGACGCAATAGACACCGCCATGACCAACCTGTCAGCAAAGTATGATGAACTTCTGCGAAGATGAGACACACAGAACGCAACAATAACAGAACTAACAAAGAGGACGGGCGAACTAGAAGCAAGGGTGGCGGAACAGGACGTTCAAATTCGAGATCTGAAAACAGCAGTAGATAACGCAGAACAGTACTCCAGGCGGAAAAACGTAGAGATCCATGGAATCGTACAGCAACCCAACGAGAGTGTATTAGACGTTCTGAAAAACCTAGCTGCCAAACTCGACCTTCCGCAACCAGGCGCAGAGGACATTGAGGCTGCCCACCGACTTAGGGCGAGGGAAGGGAAAATAGCACCGGTTCTTGTCAGGTTTGCGGAAAGAAAAATGAGGGACCTGTGGATGACGAAGCGAGTGACACTAAGAAATGAAAATATTTATATTAACGAGAATTTAACCAAAACACTGAAAGGTCTACTTTGGCAAACTAGGGAATGTGCAAGAGCAAAGGCGTACAAGTTTGTGTGGATGAGAAACAGCAAGATATTTGTACGGCAGAAAGAAGGCACTGGTGCCATCCGTATCGAAAGTGAAAGAGATTTAACGAAACTAACGTAGCAATGGTGAGCACTTTCGACTCGATACGCGAATGGGACCTTTATAGGGCGCGTGTGCAGACGGAAAGTAGCTGCAGTAATGTAGAGCTTAGCCTTCTGCATGTAAATGTCCGAAGCTTGCGCAGACATTGGAATGAACTTTTAGTTATATTATCTGGAAGCCTGGCATCGCTGGATGTATTAATATTGAGCGAAATTAGCGTGGACGAAAAAGCGTGCTCGGAATTTACGCTAGCTGGTTTCCACTCATATTGTCTGTGTCGTGAAGAAAAAGGGAGGTGGTTTATTGATGTTTGTAAAAAATGATTGTTTTTCAAATAGGATAAACGTATCTATGGTCCACGCAGAAGTTTGCGCAGTTTCGATTCACAAATCTTCGTCTTCATACAATGTGTGCGCGGTTTATCGACCACCTCATTTAAACATAAACATGTTCTGTGAGGAATTTTCTGTCCTACTTCGCCAATTTGATAACAACCAGCGTATTCTACTAGCCGGTGATTTTAATATTGATATTTCGGACGAAACAAAATACGGAGTTTCTAATTACTTAGATGTTCTTTCTTCCCTTGGTCTAGAGAACGTAATACTAGATTACACGAGAGAAGAATATTACGGTTGTAAAATAACTAGGTCATGTATTGATCATATAATAACTAGACTTGGAAATGTGACATTAGTTCCTGCAGTGATTAAACAAAAAGTCGCGGATCATTATTGCATAGCTCTTGCAGCATTAGGAGAAAACCCAGCCAATTACACGTCCAACCGTACAGTGTTAAAAACAGTCTTAGATGATAAAAAGATAGACCGTCTGATTAGCGCGTATGATTGGAATTCATTGGGAATGTATGATCATATCACCACTTACAATTTGCTCGTAAATAAATTTAAAGAGATTTATAAAACCTCTTCCATGATTACAAAGATAAAAATAGAAAACCAGAAAATGTGTAGATTAATGACGATATTTTAGAACTATGTCATCAAAAAGATAAATTATGGCAACGATGCAAGCAAAATCCCGGAGAAAAAATCTTAAAAATGAATTTTGTGCACTTCGAAATAAAGTAACAGATAAAATTTGAAAATCGAAGAAGAAGCATTACTTAAACGAATTTGCTTCAGCAGGAAATTCAAGGAAAACATGGGATCTCGTAAATGAGTTGATTGGTAGAAAAAGGAAAAATAACATTGACGATACATTAAGAAATAATTTCCCCGGTATAGAAAACTATACGGAACTGGCCCAGTCCTTCAATAGCAGTTTTGTTAGTACTGTAAAAGCCTTAAAGCAGAACATATTGCCGTATGTGAAAAAATATCCAGCTGAACAGATCAGCTGCCTGAATTCGGCACACTTAGCAGAACTACACGAACAAGAATTGTTCGATATTATCAACTCAATGTCAATTACAAAGGTACCTGGGATAGATGATATTCGTGTACGGGATTTAAAGTATAACTATCGAAAGTTAAAACTAATGCTACTTAAAATCATCAACGGCTGTTTGACAACGGGTGAAATTCCAGAAGCGCTAAAAGTATCAATAGTAAGGCCGCTTTATAAAAATGGTAATAAGAAAGAAGTTGGAAATTATAGACCCATGTCTATATTACCTGTGATCGCTCACATCATAGAGAAATGGGTTCAAAAATGCATGAATGGATTTTGCGACAAATTTTCGTTATTAAATGACTCGCAGTATGGCTTCCGAAAACAAAGAAGTACAATTTCACTACTAGAAGATTTCTCCGATTGTGTAAATGAGACACTTGAAAATAATAAGATACCGCTTGCCTTGTTTGTGGATTTATCTAAAGCATTGGACACATTAGACCATAAAATTCTATTACGTAAACTTGAAAAACACGGTTTCAGAGGTCATTTTAACAGATTTTTTACAAACTACTTTACAGACCGATTTTAAATGGTCAAAATTAGTCACAACACAAGTGAAAAAGTAAGAATCGAATGTGGTGTGCCGCAGGGCAGCACCTTAGGCCCCTTGCTTTTAAATATCTACGTAAACGACCTAGGATCAATACCGTTGCAGTCTAGAATGTTTCAGTATGCCGACGATACCATTTTATTATTACCACATTATGACTACGAGCAAGCTGTTCCTCTTTTTCAGAGTGAGATAAACTTATTAATAGATTGGTTCTCGAGTAACGAAATTTCTCTAAACACCAATAAAACTAAGCTAGTATGTTTCAGTAACCCTCATAAGCGCATTCAACTTAAGACAAACATATATCTCCACTTCATGAGCAAGGTCAGTCCATCTGCAGATGTAAGCCATTACCATATGAGTCTTCAGTCAAATATTTAGGTATATTTTTTGATGAGCACGTACTTTGGAAACAGCAGTTAGAACATATTACTAGAAGGCTCCGTGCATGCTGTGTAAAATTGCGGCAGTCTATTTTCAGAGCTCTAGGAGAATCAATCTTACGGTATGGAATAACGATATACGGGAATTGTTCAGGGTACAAAAGAAAGGGAATTGATAGGGTCATAAAGCATATTGCGAATAACATTTCATATGGTTCAGTCTATGATGGCTTAGAACTGGAAGAAAAAATGAAGGCACTAGGGTAGGCATACTCTCATTCGATCAATTTTATAAATATGTAGCAATAACAAGTCATTACTATAAAAATAATTTCAAATACGAGGTTAAGAAAAGAAATCTAAGGCGTACAGAGAGATTTATCTTGCCGAAAGTTCTAACCAATTACGGTAAAAAAGAAAGGAAGTGTTACATCCCTTCATTATTTAACGCGTTGCCTGAAACTTTAATTCATTTAACATCCATTCGCGCGGTGAAACTAAACGTCAAAAAATGATGTCAAACGCTAGCTGGTACTCCTGTGGATAAAAAGTTGTAATCGTTTGCGTAGTGCACAGTTCTTCCTTATGTATACTGATGTATGAAGTGTTTTGTTGGCTGCATATGGACCCACACACAAGCATTTCTGCTTTCGTGGGCCAGTACGCTATCTTGTGTAATTTTTTCCTTTCAGTAAATAAAGTATTATTATGCCTTGAATTCGTTGGTCGAATGCAACGAAAGCACATCACAAGGTGTAATTGAAAAACCTCTTTGAAAGCAGCTCGGTTGTTCTGCTTACGAAGCAGCGCGAGAATTCGAGTTTGCCTATCGCTTGACGTTGAACATCGGAGTCGTTTATTCTTGAGTTCTTTGCTCCCTACTTTATCGTTGTCAGCTGAAGTACCACTGTGCCCACGGGCACAAAATTTAAGAATGTGCGCACCAACCGCTTTCTTCGACCTCCTGAGCACGAACACTTCGCCGCAGGAGTCGCTCAAATTCCGTCTGTTTTGTTTCATCTCTGACATAAAACAAATGCGGCTAGCACCCGAAAGCAGACCGCCGCGTCATTTCGAAATAAACCCGGCCTGAATTTTCTTGTTGAGCGAATCTTCTTCGCGCATTCGGGTGCCAGAAACTGCAAAAAATAACAATAACAAAAAAAATTCAGCAAACGGTAGCTGCAACAAGAGACCAGCAAAAAGTCAGCACCCTCCCGTCGATTCCATCCGAACCGCTCCGACCTTCTCCGTCTTACGACAAACAAAAGAAAGTGAGCACATGGACGAAAGGGAAAGGGTTGGATGAGAAAGGAGCGGCTATTTTGTGCCGCTTCAGTATTTACGCGCTAACCAATTGAGCGGACGAAGAGGCGCAGATGCGGTTTTGCGTTTTGTGCGTCGGCTGCCACGCTCTCTTGGCAAGCGGAGTACGGACAGAGGTCTGTGCATCGTTGATGCGTCGGGGTGTGCGCCCGTGGTTGCATTCCCGGAAAACAACGGAGGGATTTGCGTCCGCCCAAATGGAAACTGGAATGTGAGGCTGGCGGGAGGAGAGAAGAATTGACGGCGGGGAGTCTCTGGACGCGACGTGGTGCTATAATTTTCGCTTTTTTCGTTTCGATGGTGGACAGTGACGACGGTTCAACAACGACTCGGAGACGAGAAGACCGCCAAGGATGCCTCCGTCTTCAAGCCGCGTACGTTTCAAGCTTTTTCTCAGTTTGTGTTGGATGTGTCTGCTGCCATCTTAGACGCGCCTGTCTGCCGGTTTGCCGATCATTTCGTCGCGGGCGTGATGGCGATACTTGGAAAATACCGTGCGTTCATGCTGCGTTCAGGCTTAAGCTGTCAGTGCGGTCGAAGCGGCGAGCATACGTCGACAATGCGGCACGTGATCCCCGCTCATGCTCATACCGACGCGCCGGAGCGAGGTAAGATGTTGACTTGTACCCCACTGCGAGCCTAGAGGTGATTGAACAGATTATACATATCCGCAAAACATGGGAACAGTCGGCAACTGTAACCTGCGGGGTCTACAAAAAAAATCGTGGGCCGAAGAAAAAAAAGTATTTGTGCGAAGCATGGTTCCAGGTACCACGGATGTCCTATCCATGTCCTGAGGACATCCATGGAGCTTTGGGACATCAGATTTCCAGTGTGGCTCTCCGTAGACACGAGCGTGTGAGACGTCATGCTTGTTTCAAAATGATTTCTGTTAAAGGCCCTTTTTTTGTTATTTGAGGGTCAGTTGCAGCGCGTCCACGTGAACGCCAAAAGTAGTTCATGCTCTGCGGGAAAGCCGACGTGCGGACGTCACCTAGGGTGTCCCTTGCGCGTCAAACGCTTGTTAGATAAATGGATATTTAGTGTCGCTATATTTGTATACTCACGCTCTCTAAAGTTCCGTAGCTTGCTTTTTTTGCATCGATTTCAGCTTTTTGTGGTCTGCATATTAACCCGCACAATACGCTTACAAAAACGGGGTATTACTAGATCTTATGAAGTTAATCTACTCTGACCATCGTTGCATTGCTCGGCATGCTAGCGTTTCTCACTTTGGGATATGCAGTGACGCGACACTCGTGAATTGTTTTGCACACATTCAATATGTGCTGGCTCACTATCGTGCTGATTTACCAACAGGAACTGATAACGATCCTACAGCGAGGGCTCTGTTAGTCACAGCAAAGTAATAAAAACCAAACTATACAGTAAAGTAATGAAGGATTATTGCAATTCGAAGAATGGCCATGTAAGACGTAAAAACGGGCACAAACTCTTAGAGCATTCACATTTCACGCTACGTCCTTAAGTCAGTTTTGCACAGCATACTCGTTTCAAAATCGCGCACTGTGGGAGTGCATTTTCCCGAGAGACTTGTTCTTGCAAAAGTGGACTTAAATAAAAAAAGAAAAAAGGAGTCAAGAATGGTTTTGCCAGTAAGAAAAGGTTCCGATTTTGCGCAGTATCACAGGATCCATGTGTCTGTTGCTTTGAAGACACGTTCGTTTTTTTTTTAAATAATTATTGAAGCCATCATTTTCGGAAAACTAAGCACTCAACAATTAATTCAAAATTGCCAGCGGCTATTGTATCCTAAGTCCAGAAATCTGTGGAATGCAGTATCTTAGAACCAATATTTAAACATTGTTGAGGAGTCATTTATTATTCCTTATGGGGACTGAAGAAGAAGAAATAGTTGTTTTAATTGTCATCGCCATTCATTGCAACATGGCCATACACTGACCACAGTAGACGATATAAACCATCCTAGTCAATCCAGCACTGGTAATATTTACATTTTAATTTTAGTAGCTACTTGACCCGCGGACAGAGGGCGCTATTCAGTTGCTGCGATTGTGTGGCTTTACTTTGATTGCTTTGAGTTTCAGCGAACTTGCGAGTGTGTTAATAATTTATGTAATTTTCGCTTCATTTTTGTAATTCCAATGTGACCGCTATAGCACAACTAATTGAACAGTGGTGCCGAGTCACTTTAACAACTACGAAGTGGTTTCGATTCGAAATTGCGAATTTCTTTGTGAACATCTTATAATGTTTTTGGCCAATGTTCATTTCGGCCACGTTTGGTTGTCTAACAACTGAACTGGCGCTCAGGGAGGATTGCCGTCTTGTACGGCCATACCCGCCGACACTAGGTTCTAGGAAAATAAGCTAATGCAAAGACTAATCTATGAATGCATAGCAAAACAGAAGGTGTGAAGTATAATTAGCAATGCACTGAATAGGGATGAACAAATGAACTGCAAGCTTAGTGCTCACTGTTTGATCTTTTGTACACAAACTTTTTGTCACCTTCGGAGACTGAAAAGCCTTCCGGAATGGCACAGACAATCTAAAAAGAAGTGATATTTTCTGGGGTTGTTTTCATTAAAGGAATTAAGTACTCGAGAAACCTTTTGATAGGCAATCTTAAACAGGGTAGGACATTGCTAAAGTCCTTTAACATAATTCGCAGCCGTGACCTTAGGTAATTAAACTATTTGTTATGCGGACATGTGCTTCCGACCTACTTAAGGTGTGCGTTAAGTAAGAGGCTCGCCAAAAAACGTTTAGCATTTCATTTCTGTGGAATGTTTCAAATTAAATTAAAGGAACCTATAGTAGTGACGCCCGGAAAGTTTGGCTGAAGTCCAATGCTAGACACCACTTCATCAACCTGTCTAGAAATATCTTCATTTGTTGAAACAGACGCGTGTTGCACATTTCTACGTCGCCAGTCACTTAATGTAAACCATATCCGCCATCGGCAATGCTGCACTCAGGGGATTTCCACGCAGACGGCTTCTCTACGGAATCATATTTGTTAGTCCTAGCAACTGTACGGGTTATCTCCTACATAGAGAAAACACTGGAAGCATTCACTACAAGTTGTAGCTTTCTTCTACAGCCACACGCTCGTCCTGCGATAACGTTGTTTATGAAACACGCTGCTGGGAACATTATATTGTCGCACGGGTAGCTGGCATTGTAATCTCGTAAATGGACGCCACTGCACAAACTACGCGTGTCTCGAAAATACGCCGTCCTGACAGAAACAGAAGTTACGAACAAATATATCGTCATGTTTGCTACTCGAAATTGCAAAAACAATAATTTAACTTGGTAATTATTCTGACCAAGAGTATATTACCGTAATATCCCGAGAAATAGCCTATATAAAATCGAGAGCAAATTGGTGAAAATGACGAGTAGTCTAACTTTCGATGTACAATAAAGAAAAGTTAAAAAAAGCTGATTTTAGATCCTTCCCAGTCAGCAATGTTCGCTTGTATTCCGCCATTGCCAACTAGCCACAATTACGCCAAGGTCATTATTGATCCGAACACTACGATTACCGGGACGGGGCTTTCTTGCGGTGATTAAATGAAAATGGCAAATGGAGCCACAAATGAGGGTGGGTTATATTATCGATGGTGGAGCATCTCCGGAGTATTACGGTATTTAAGTTAGTTTACTTTAAAGTTACATAAACAAATCGATCAAGCCCCACTTTTGCAATACAAGAAACACACGAGCTCTTTTCTCTTTTTAGGGGAATTCAAACATGCCGAAAGGCCATGCCAACGTCTAGTGAGATAAACTAGATCTATATTTGGTGTCAGAAATTCAAATTTGTATTAAAAAAAAACTAGAATCTACTTGTTTTGTTTTTATTCCCGACCTTTGCCCTGCGCCACGATTGGGCAGAAACACTCAAAAATGTATTTGGAAATACAAGTACTGGGATACATAAATATAGGAGCTAAAATTCTGGTACTCAAATATATCTGTCATAATGTATCGTGATACGTATCGGAAATACATTCTAAAGAGAGGCAAAAAGTCTTCGTAATTTTAAATGCAGAAATACATTTAAGGGGGGGGGCAGAAATGCAGATACTAATATACTGATACCGCAATACATTTTTCAAATTTGTTTGAGAGGTCAACTGAATCTTGAAGTTTGAAGTGGAAGTTTTTGATCCCGAAGTTACTTCCCCGCAAGCTTGACACTTCGCCTTCAATGTAGTGGTTTCTGGCGAAGAGGAGTCTTCAATGGGCTCCTAAAACGTTTCATGAAGGATTGACCGCGGTCTCTTCCCTGACATCCTGGCTGTCTGGCGAGTGATGCGAAAAGACTTCGACCTCTAAATAAATTCCATGTCGCCCTACATCCCATCGAAACGTCACCACGCTTCGGTCTAATAAGGGCGCCCCTGTCAACAGTGATCACATGACGTCGATGTGGAATGAACTGGTATTCTTGTATCTGTAGGTGTGGCCTTGAACATGAAACTTTACCCACGCTGCTTTATGAAATGACAAAACGTACTTCCGTTGTAGGTGACCTCGTTGGAGATCGTGCAGACAGTTTAATTTCTAATTTTTGAGATAAACGGACCACCTGAAGGATCCTGGAGCATGTGTCTTATCTTCTATTACGGCCGAAAAACCTATACGGTGGAATCGCTGTTGTGACGGTCTTTACCGCCGACCCGCCGACGCTATGACGCATGGGTGGGAGTCCTCAAGTTTCGCCTACCGTCATCCAAACATAGACCCTCGTGGATTGCTACCTGAAATTGCCGGCACGAGCGCACAGGTGCGAGCTCTCCGAGAAATAGCGCGCACTCGAGAGGAGCCGCAGGTATACGAAGTCTGGGTCGGAACAGGGAGGCCACGTCTGGCCTCCTTCCTGGGTGTCAGATCACAGAGCAGCGGGTCACGTTCACGTCGACTGATGACGTACCCTTGAGCCGTGCAATATTACGGGCGTGGACACATACGGATATGTATTGAACTTCACTGCGTGAGGCATCCTACTACTTCAAGTCAACCACCGCCAGGCTCGTGCTACAGCGGACTGTGACTCAGCTTTGCCGGCTGGGTGTACTGTCTACACTAAGGCAAGAAAGACGGTTAGCAGCGCGCAGTTCAAAATGACTGGGAGTCTAAGCAGGACACTCGGAAGAGAATTAGAAAATTACTAATCTGTCCGTTGGTTCGTTCGTACATTCCTTTG
>JAZHYW010005547.1:0-23211 GCA_037355805.1 Ixodes ricinus
ATGACTACAGCACTTAAATTTTAACGCTCGAAATTTGTAATGAACAAATCAATAGTAGTTTTTATCGTTGAAGGAATTCACGTAGGCTTTGATATTGCATTTAAACAGCCATGTGTGTCAATAAGAAGGTTCATCTCTATTTCCAAGTAAGCGTCGCTCAACATGTCAATATTAAAGTCTACTCGGCATACTAGGTCATAGTTGATATCGTTAAAAAAAAGAACATTTCCAGGTAGTCTAGGTATAGTGCAGAGCTACCACTGGGTGGATTATATATAACGCTAAAGATTGCATTATTAGCGCGTAGTCTCATTGCCTCATGGGTTAAGCAGCTGAAGCTTGAGATAAGTCCGACTTCAAGATTATCTTTTGTAAGGAGACATCCGCCCCCTCCCCCTCCCTCCGCTTCTCAACGCCCAGTGCGGAGCAGAAGTGAGCTGTTAGAATTGTGTAGCCTTGTAACGCCTATGGCATCAGTGTAACAAGTCTAAGTAAGCATTATCACATCGACACTGAAATTCAATTGGTCAAAAAAGAAAAAAAGATTTAAATGGCAGCATGTCAAGGAATGTTTCGCGTCTGCATTCGAGATAGCATATTAGCTTAGCGGGAAGAAAGTCTTGCAACTCTTCCACAATCGGGTTTGAAGGAAATATGGTCATGGCTTTATCTGGTTACTTGATTTTGTCCAAGTCCGCTGAGTCAGAGATAGTGAATGCTCGGCCACCGTTCTTCCGTCTGATGAACACTTTGCTGTAGCGGTGCCACACGTATTCGAATTCATGGCTTTTGGCCCACTCCCTGGTTGCCCAGAGCAGGTACCTTGCTCTGTTTTTTTCGAACTTTCTTCGAAGTAAATGCCCTCCTGACCATGCCCGAGCTGTCCCCCTCTTTCCAGTCACTGGTCACGCTGTCCCTTCTGGGTGAAGCGCACTATGATGCCCGGAGGCGTTCGGGTCTCGTAGGGAGTCCATGCATAGTAACTATGTCTGTTTGGTTTAGTACCGCATGATTCGGGTTTTTTTCGATTTCATTTACAGTTGTTTGAAGGTTATCGTTGTCTACCTTCGGTATGCCGTAACTTTCAAGGTTTGACCGCCTACTTCGCCGTTTTATTTCCTCGATGTCGCGTTTTATTTGTTGCACTTCGTCTGTGGCGTTAGATTTCTAAATTGTATCGACAAGATTTTTAATTTTCTTTATGTCATGATCGTGGTGACGCACGTGGTTAAGAATTACATCATATCTTCCAGATATAATATGTATAGCGCTTTAATACTATTTAGGGTGTCTTTTAGAACAAAAAGGCTGTCTAGATTCTCATTCATTCCAAATAACATAGGTGGCACGTCGGGGTCTGTGTTTGTTTTCTCTTGCCTTCCAGACTGGCTACCTCTCTGGACGTTTTGCAAGTTAAACCGCGAGATTTATATCCAGGACTTTCGCTTTTTGAATTATATTTTGCTGGTGTGGCGACCGAATATGTTCCAAGATGATATTCGTACTCGCAATCGCAACGTGTGATAGTCGGTTTTTTGAAGCAACACTAATTTACAGGCCAGACAAGTTCCTTCCCTTGTCATTTTCGCATACACACAGATGCCAAAAGATTGCTTGGCATTAGCAGCAGCGTGCAGGAAGGAGCAGGTATAGTGGATACTGTGGGTAGAGCACTAACCCGCGTGTCGAACAGAGTGTTAGCGATATTGTCGCCGTGCCACCACTGCTGCCAAATAAAAGATCCTGGCACTCTACGCTGCTTCATACAGCCTTCCAAATGGTGACGTTAGATCATGTTCCAATAGTAGTGACGCTCCGCTTGCAGTACACGCTGATGATGGTCGGCCCGCGAAGATGATGCAGCACAGCGGTTCTTCGCTTCGAGCAGAGTGTTACCGATGTTGGCGTCGTGCCGCCACTGCAGCCAAGCGAAGAACCTGGCGCTGTACGCTTCTTTATACAGCCTTGCAAATGGTGACGTAAGGTCACTTTCTAATAGCAATGAAGCTCTGCTGGCAGCGCACGGTACTGATGGTCGGCCCGGGAGCATGATTTAGCGCCGCCGATCTGATTGTCGAACAGAATGCTAGCGATGTTGTCGCCGGGCCGTCACTGTTGCCAAGTAGTTCTACCACCTTGACTAGTCAGTCTGGCCCTAGTTAACTCCCGAAAATTCTATGTCGAATGTTCGAGATCACGAGTGTAGCAGATAAGGAGCCGAGCGCGGTATTGCCTATTCAATCACTGATTCATTCTCGCGATATCCAGCTGGGGAATGTACCTAGCCGAGGCTGAAAAGTTATAACCGTTGCACACTGCGTCAGCCTTGCGAAACCCAGCTCCCTCTGTGAACGGGTATGTTCACTTCAGGGACGTCGTCTTCGGTCGATATCCATTCACCCCTAACCTGAGAGTGCAGCGGGAGCTACGCAGTGGCCGGACCGATCAACCGCCTCCCATTGTTTGCCTGCCACGCCCTCTGCGCTCAGATAGAGATGAGAGCGTGATCGCGTGGTGAAAGATAGACTCATTAAGGGTCCAATGAGCGCGTAGTATTTCACCCCACTGTCAGCTCTGGGGTTAACTCAGTATAAGCGGTTCAGTCACGGGGCCTCGGGAACGACCTCACTAACCTTCGCTCGCATCGCCGAGCAGATAGGGTTCACTTTATCCAGTTGCGGCCTCCAAGTCGTGGAGACAAACGATGTGATCAAACAACATCCCGCAGTTCAGACATGAAAGACAATGACCTTCGAAGAGATCGCGAGAATAGCCTAGCTGTTCTCGTTTCATCATTTAACGCAAGAAAAGTCGCTATCACTCTTTTTCGGAAAGCTGGAGCGTTCGTTCCGCAAGTCTGTGTCGATATATATCCTCGGCGGAATTTTATTGCTCTATTTTGAGAGCGCAGTGGGGCGAAAATAATGATAAGGTACTGCTATAGCGGTACGGCGTCATTTACCGTATCTTCAAAATTTGTTTTCGTAATCGTGAAATTGGGCCTCTACAACGTGTGCAGGAAATCACCTTTTGATTTTGTTGGTGAAACAACAAACGTGAAAGATAATATTTGTGTTGTTGATGACGTATTTGTTTATCTAAATTAGGTTTTGGAGCTTCATTGTCCGCGAACGGTGAACGTACTGCCATTACATAATAAATTCATTGTTACTTGTTGAAAATTTCGTGTACATCCCTCTTTATCTTTTTAGAGCTTATTCTTTCGATTGAATTATATCACCGAACACGCTCTCTTTCTTCCTACCTGCATTTTAGTATATTTACTTTTTGAAAAGAAGGTATTAGTTATAAAATATTATGTTTTGCTAGATTGTTTAGCATACTGATAATATAAAGCGCAAGGGGAAAAAGAAAGCTCCTGCTCACAGCTGGCATTTAATGAAAAAATTAAGGACGAGCAGAGCCATGTGATAGTAATTGGAAGATAAGAAGGACGAAAACGAAAGTAAGAAATGGAAGAAAGAGGATAGATCAAAGCAAATTTAATGATAAATGCTAAAAAAATTGCAGTATTAATTGCATTTAAAAAGTAACAAAAAATTTAACATGATTTTGAAGGATGAAGTTTCAGAAGATCATCCACCATAACCAGTAGGTTGGTTTAGGTATAGATATTTCTTGTCCGAGAACGAAACAGAAGGAAGGATGGATGGACAGATTGATACGTATCTGAATGGAACCCTGCGTCCAGACATGTATATATCTGAGTGCAACCTTGCATCCATATATTTCATAACTAGATGCAACATCAATATCTCGGTGCAACAAAGGTTACATCAAGATATGACATACCATTGGTATTTTCAGCAAAGGACAAGCTGAAGAAGCTATGCACAAAGAACAATTATCCACAAAATGACGATTACGACTGCGATGTGAAGCACAAGTATAAATATATAGCATGCAGTGGTAGTATAGTATACAATATGCCATTTAACTGTGGGGAAGTTTAGCTGGGACAATCTGGCCGGTGTGCAAATACAAGACGCCGAAAACATGCAACGAATCCAAACTCAACACCGGGGGGGGGGACATCTGGAAATATATAGCTGTGACTGCCAATGCACGCCAGTCTTTAAAAAGAAAGAAATCTGTGGACAGTTTCGTGTAGAAAGGTCCAGAAATCCCTAGGAGGCGGAGAACATCAAAACTTGAGGGGACGCCTGTGTCTGTGCTCCTTATGTGTCGTTGTTGAACAAAGAACTAATATACGTCCACCACACACCTTGAGGTGTTATGAGGTTTCTAGTTATGGTGGATTATTTTCTTAGACTTGTCCATCAAAGTCAGGTTAAAATATTTTTTATTTATTTTTCTTTTCATTTCACTATTATTCTTATATGTCTTTAGTAATACAATTCATTATGTTCCTTCATCACTATATTTTCTTTGATCTATCCTCTTTCTATAATTTCTTCCTTTGTTTTCGTCCATTGTTTTCTTCCATACAACTTCTTCCGTGCTTCTTCTCTTCCCTATTTTTTTCATTAAAGGTCAGTTGTGAGTAAGCGCTGCCCCATCCACTTCATCTCTCTGTGCCTCAACAAGCGGTTCATATTATCAGTAATTTATTAGACTCGCATGTTTGGCTTCCATTCAGGCTGACGTTACCCAACGGTGTTTTGTCATATCTTGTGCGACATTACATCACATTTCGAGGTCGCATTTTTAGATTAGTAATTACGACGTTTTTCAATTAACAAAAACTTGGCCCAAAACCACATTATATTCCAAACTTACTTCGAAATTAGAAAAGAAAGTTGTCATATGTCGAACTTTTTTGCTTTCAATATATGTTACAAAATATTATATTAGTAGCAATACAATAAAAACAATTATCTTGCTCAAAATTTGCCCTGATTTTAGCAGTCAGGTTTTGCCGAAGCCTACATCGTGCATTAATTTTCTTTTTAGGCACCTGAGAAACAATATATTTTAATACTGAGCGAATATAATTCATATTAAAAAATATCTAGTTGAAATGCATTTCGGTTAAACCATCAAAGTAGTTGTGCATTTAAATGTATTTGAGGTGTACGTAATGCAATCATTTTAATACCCATATTTTTGCGTATTTTCAGAAATACATTTTAATAATAACTGACAAACTTAGGAATGTATTTTAGTGTAGTTTCATTGTAATAATATTATAAAATGCCTTTAAAGTACATTAATATACATTTAGACATATTTCAGACGCATTAGTTTTCGCTAAGGGATAGCCTACATATTAAAGGTAATCATTTGGCCGGTGACCACCTCTTCACTTGTTAAGGTTCCAAGTATTCGATCTTCTTCTCGGGAGTCTGTCAAAAGGAAAACAGTGTTTTGAAGTTCGTGGACGATATCTCTTACTAAAACGCATTGGTACAACTAATAATAATTCGGCGCAGTCCCTAAAACAATATCCACAAAAACGGCGCCTAGAAGAAATGTTATTGCTCCTCCGCATGGCACCACTCAGGACGAAGCGAGTCACGGCAGTTTCTTCACTTTAAAATCGTTATTTTGCTTTGCTTTTCTATTTGAATATTTAATATGGTCATTAACGTCTCTATATTAAAGCCACTACTCACATCACATACAAAGGTAAGTATAGACATTTTCATCCTCCTCCGCATGGGCGCTGCCATCTTGGAATCACGTGACGCGGCAGCCATTAGGTTGCTTCAACTTGCTGCTCCGCTCTCCCCTCCGCGCCTTGGCGGATGCGTTGTATTCGTGTTTTTCGTCGCGTTTCACCGCGCTTTCTTGTCTTATTTCGGAAACTGTAGTCTGATACATCTACTGGACGACGAGAGTTCAAAGGTCCTTATGACAACTGAGGTTTGTTTACTAATAGTGGCGGAACATTCTTAATAAGAAGCGCGTAAATTTATATCGCTCTTTTAGGATCGGAAGGCGTCAAGAATAGTCAGCGCAAGGAGACTATTTGTATTTCCTGAAAGTGTCGTCCTTTGTATTCATAATATATGGAAAACAGTTCCTTTTGATTATGTGAAGAAACTCGCGGAGGAGATAGACAACGAACGTTTAACTTGCATTTTATCTGAGACTAGAAGTAATGAATGGTACGTCAACATCAGGCGATTTGTTTGTTCATAATATCACACCTACATGTGTATGAAGTTCTCAACCTTTTTTTCCGACGTAAACATTCGGTTGGTCGGTTTGCTTATGAAGTTTAAGAAATTGTATACCGTGCTCGCTCCGATTTCGGCAGTCATTTAAGTGATTTATTGATTACCTTTAGATAACCAGTTCAATCCAGTTAATTTATTTTAACACAAAGGTTGGCACTTCCCCTGTAAGAAACTGCCACAGACGCTTAACAGTAGTGAGTTTTAGAATAGCGTGCGCAAAGAAATAACGTCGTTTCGATTTGCAAGTCCAGAACGCGGTTTGGGTTCGGCGCATGCGCAATAATGACGACGCTTTTTTTCTTTTTTTGCGCACACTGTTTTAATTTTAGTTGGTATCTGAAATTTGCAATACTTGACGCCAAAAAAAAAAGAAAAAAGAAGAGCCGTTTGCATATTTATCACTTGAGTCCAGGATTGTCGATGGCGAACACCAACATAGTTCACTTTTGGTGGCTGGCGACGCCGAAATTTGCAAAGCAAATCTGTTCAAACAAATAAATATTTGTTCACACAGGTCCGTGAAGTGGTGCCTAGCGCTAGAATTCAGCCAAACTTTCCGAGGTATTTCTCGTCCTGCGCCCTTTAAATTTATTTGGCCAATTTTACGGAAGACGAATGACAGATTTAATTTGACGGGCCTGTCACTTAAATCATACCTTGAGCAAGCAAATGTTCATATAAAAATAATTTATTTCCTAGGGCCAATATCGCGAAATGCTGCTTATGAGTAGTTTAGCAGGGTTGGTAATTTAAGAAATTTTCTACTCGGCCTGTCAAAACCTGCTCAAGTACTGAACTAAAAAAAAAGAGGCCGAGACTATACTACTTGTTTCTATCAATTATCTGGGTCATTACACGATACGTTTTTAGTCCGCGAAGTTCACTAAAGGTTGTGTGCCCACGAAAACCAAACAGTCAGTAGTAAATTCGCGAGTTCATCTGTTCTGGCCGATTCAGCACATTGCTAATCGAACTGTCGATATGCTTCTCTACATTCACGTGTTAGTCTCTTCATTAGTTTGTCTTTTCTGGAAACTGGTGTCATCGGGTACGGCCGTAGACGATGCTAATCTTCCCTGTACATCAGTCAGGCGTTTCGCAACCGACCATAATCAGATATATCAAAAAAGTTTGTAAAAAAAGCCCGCAATTTAGGCTAAAATACACCTCGTCGCCCTCAAAGTGGCTCAGTGCCACTGTTTCATTGGTTGTGTGCTACGAGGAAAATAATTGTATCACAAAATTAAGCAAAAACAACGTAAAACACCAACATAGCTGCGTTCACGTTGAAACGGAAACCAACCAAATTGAAGCAACCTAATGGCGCCGAGCGCGTCAGCGCCCTCTATCCCCCGGTGAGGCAACTACCAAAATGAAAAGGTCTATACACATTCAGTGAACTAAAATTTGTGCTAACACAACCACGCCAAACATATCTGCTCACAGCACTTGCTGAAGCTTTGCAGAATCAGCAAGTGTTGTGGTTGTAGTTCCCGAACCCCGTTTCTGATTGGTATGCAAGAAACTCATTAGGTGTGTTCTTCATAGAAAAAAGAAAACAATAACATAAACTGGGCTGATTTATCAGTACGATGCTGCACAACTCAATTGAGAAACTAATCAAATGTTGTATTTAGGCGCTTCAGTGTACTCGACATCTGCTTGAAGTGAACTTCTGATAGGCGAGCTTTTCAATACTTCGGTAGTTTAAGTCAAACTACAAAAGTATTGGAGTAAAAGATACTTAGAGTATAACACAACAGTATTTACGATTTCCAGGTATTTTAAGGCTGTTCTGCAGATATTTTTGATCGCTGCAATTTTGCTAGGGTTGAAGTATATTTTGCATGAAATAAATAAATATTTTAAGAAATCTGTGTGAAAGGTATTTTGTGCTTACTAATTTAGTATTTACATATTTCAGAACGCATGAAGAGTGCTTCAAATGTAATTTAAATAAAGGTATTTAAAAAAAATTCAGAAATATATTTTAGTACTAAGTAAAAAAAGAAATGTATATTTTCGGTATATTTTTTGTATACTTACAATTATGCGCTGTACTTGAAATACACTCAAATTTAAAACGTCTTAGTTTTCGCTAAGGGTTCCCTCGAATATAACCGCAAATCTCGTGGAATTTGAATTGCGATATATGAATAAGTTTTGTTTTTGTTATATTTAGAAAAAATACTATAGTGCAAACATTGAGCGCACTAACATCACCGCCTTTGAATGGCTCAAAGGCTTTTAAAATAAAAAAAAAGATTCCTAAGAGGGTTAGAATTTTTGTATTATTATTCTAGTTTTTCAAGTCTTAATTTACCCTTGAACGCTATTTCGGAAACTCTTCAGTGAAATGGTGCAATTATATGTTTGTTAATATGAAACCTGTTTCTGCTACGCAAATACACTCTTAACACCAATGAGAATTAAGCTATCACGGCAACGCCAGACAGTGTCGAATGAAGACGTCATCGGGATATATGTATTGTGACAAAGACCAAGGGCCTTCGAACCCTTCAAAACATCCGACGCGCCTAGGTCCGCCCATGCAGTTCCAGCATGCAGGTCTCGTGCATCCTCGACCGTCATCACGGTGGACGACGATGAAGCTGACACTGTCACGTATACACGTCACAATATTATTTTATTTGCTAAAAAATATTCACTTAACTATTGGGTAGTTCTTAGGCTAATTTTTATTTACACTACGTATCAATCAACACCCACTTCAATGAGCTTACCATAGCGATGTTTATGAAAGGAGTTCCTTGATTTCTCGTTCCTATGGATCCCCACGTGACGGGTTCGAATCCCGGCCGAGGTGCCCGAAATCTGAAGGAGGCTTATTGCAGAGAAGGTGCCGTGTAACCAAGCTTTCGGTTGCATTAAAAAAATGTCCAGGTGGTCGAAAATAATCCTCAGTCGTACGCAGGGGCGAGTCAGATGCCTGTGGTGGGTTTGGATCGTAAAACACCTAAATTTCATTTCATTTAAGTTCTCGTTACATCGTAGCATTGAACACCCGATAGAAATGCTGTATCGTCCGGAATTAACTGAGTGGAAAAGTTGCAAATGAATATGTTACGTTTTTGGTTCTATTTATAATCATAATCTCATTTAAAGGCAGAAACAAACGTGTCTACTATATTCATAAAGCACGTGCACAGCAAATTATTAAGAAGGGAATACGAGCATAATGGTCGCAGTTGACAAACCTGTGCTGATCACCTAAGTTATGTCTTCCCATTATTCAAGAGCTCTTCCGAATAGCGTAATTAATGGTTAAAATATTAAAAAAGGCTGGGAAAGGAGCTATATATGTTTACAGAATGCGAGCAAAACGAAGACAATGAAGACACGAAGATGCCTGTTCTGTCGTCTCTCTGTCTTCATTGTTCTCCTTTCTTTCGCGCTTTTCAACCTTTTAACAAGCATGAAACAAGTAGCCCAAATTAAAGTTTTAATGCGTAAGTAATGGTTCTTCAGTCTGCGCACGGAATAGTCGCGACCTGCGCGGTCTTCCTCCTTCGTAAGATGTACCAATGTAAGACTGAGTGTTGCTCCATAGTAAAAAAAAAATTGTTTCACATCAGGTCGTTAAAAAAGTAATAAAACAAGTTCTAGACTTCGATATATGCAAGACACTTTTCTCGCTTGTCTTCATTCAGTGAGGTAAATAAAATATAGTCATTTTATGACTTGAAAAATCCAGCCAAACGAGATGATCGAAAACGTTCACATCACCACGTTCTCTAACAAAGCTGGTACACAGCAAATTGAACAAATAACGACAACTGGAATGCAACGTAAACTATTTGGGCCGTGCATTCAAAGGGCTCGGGGGCTTGTCAAATAAGTGCAGAAAGCGTCCACCGGGCGCGCGACGTTATGGAGTGATCCAATCACGGCCGCTCTATTGCCCACGGGCAATGCATCACAGCCAAAGCAAATTCAGAGATCGCTGGGATAGTGTTCGAGGGCCGGGAATTGGGGGTGCTGTGCATCTAGCATCTACTAACAAGAAACGCCCTGGGCACATTTTTCCTTACTTTCGCCATCTACTCTTCGTTCCCCAAACTTCTTTCCCATTTCTCACTCTTTATATGCACACATAAACAGCATAAACAAAGAGTTATGATAGGGAGGAGCTCTGAGGTGGGCGAGCAGAAGGCTCACCTCAGGAGAAAATGCGATAGCAGCTTGCACCGTCTTATACTGTGTAAACACTTCTTTATTGAACAGTTTAGAAACTGCTGTAAAAAGTTTCGAAATATATTTCGCCAATCCCAATGAAGCCTGCTAGCCCATTTAAAAAGAGTTTGCATAATATTGTAGCCTATATGTCCACTTACCCCGCACGTGCCTTCACGATTGACCAACGTCTATTGCAGTGACATTGCTACAATATAAACGTTTTTCTCTTGCGATATCAATATAACATAACATTTATACAAACCTAACAAGACCATTTGTTTGCAATTTAGAAGCTAATTTTATCACAGTAGATTCGTAGGGCTCATTACACCCTGTAGGCATAATTGAAGTAAGTATGTGACAGATGTGTTCCGCTTGCTTCGTTGGTTACAAATCGATGTTCGAAGAAAAACTGCGAGAGATTAGGAGATGCGTTTGCGCGGCGGAATCAGAGCGCTGAGCTCTAGAAGGAATGCTTAGTATGTACACACAAAGCTAGCTATCTTTGTCTCTACTCACACTTCGAACACCTAGGATTGCCAAACTCTGGCGTCCAGCGTTCCGCGTTCGCGTTCCAGTGCGTTTAAAACGTGAGTGCAGACCAAGGCAGTTATCTTTAAGTCTACCCACTAACAAATCTTCCTCAATACTCACAAAGCATGGCAGTTCAACGACGGAGTTATAGAGTACCCGGTCGCAGACTTGGAGCGTGGGATGTGGCAGCACAGAGCATTAAAGAGCCATTTGTCGGGGAACCTGGACGTCAGCGCACAGCTTTTGCAGCGGCAAAGACCAGAAACACACTTGTTCGCTCGGAAAAAGTGTGTTTCGGCGTCTCGCCGGAGCGGGGCGCCAGTCACGTGGCTCTCCATTAACCCGTTGTCTGTCGCGCCACCTTTTCCAATCCAGCGGCGGCTTCTCTTGGCGATCTGCCAGGCTTTGCCAGTATATAGGAGGTTATGCCAAAGCATTGGAAAAGGCGTGGAACGCGGGTCGGGCGTTCGACAGACACGCATTGCTTTTCCCGTTCTGTCCGTGAATATGCGCCGAGAAACTGAGGGAGAGGAGAAGACGAGACCATCCGGGGCCTTCGGAACGCCGAGCTCTGGTTGAGTGATTACTGGGTAGATATAAAGCTAGTTGTCTTTGTCTCCTCAGAACTCGTCGAACGCGTTCAAATGCAAAAGGCGGCGAGCCGGATGGCTTCCGGCGTTCCGCGCTCTAACACGTTCTACGAGTGTAGTGGAGACGAAGGCTTTGTTCTTTAATATTTACTCATTAACTGCCCCCCAGTGTCCAAGGGGCGTTACAGTAAACGGGTTTACATAGATGAAAAAAAGAACATCTTCATTCAAATAGAACACTTGTTCTTCCGTGAGTCGCATCCATTGTGCAATCGTTCGAGAGAAAAAAAAGTCAAAGATGTTTGTCCTAGCGCGGTACTCCCTAATTTCAAGAATCTGATCTTTTTTACTAGATACATAATACGGGTGTTTTAGGTAAGTCGCGTCATTTTTCCAGTTTTATTTTTGGCTACTGTGACCAGAAATTTTAATCACAATATTTCAGGAATCCTGTCCGAGGGCGCGTAGATGCGCTCTGATAAGAAACCGAAATCTAGAAACGCGTCCAAATGTAGCGTTTTTACAGAACGCCGTAAAATGCTGGCCCGGTGTTATATCTAGGGTTCGGAGTTTTCGGTTTAAACCGATAAAAGCCGATAAAAGTACGCCGAATCTATTTTCGGAAATTCGGTTTTAACCGAGAAAGGTCAGTTTGTAGGTTCGGCGTTTTCGGTTTAAACCGATAAAAACCGATAGAAAATATGAGTAATCCGTTTTCTAAAATTCATTTTTAACCAAAAAAGGTCAGTTTTTCAGGGCCGCGTCGAGTAGGGTGGGGCAGGGAAGAAGGGAGAGAGAGAGAGGGCTTTGCAAGGTTCGACATTGTGTGAAGTCTTCGTGCTTGCACTCTTCGAAGATTCAACATGCAACAAAAGAGGTCTTGGATTGGCCTTCGCGGGACATCTGTGTCCTTTCTGTGATCGGGCTTAGTGTGTCAAGTTCCCGGTCCTAAAAAAAGTTCGGATGTGGGCTAGTATAAGGGTTTTTTGCTTCATGCACTTCAGAGGACATTGATGAAAGCCGTTAATACCTTTCTTGACACCCTCTCTCAAACTTCCCTGTAAATAAAAACATAAATACAACAGATTTTTTTTTTTGCCATTCCGCTGGTTTTTGTACATTCAACACCTCAGACGGTCACGTCGTCAGAATGGGAAGGAAAAAAAGCGCGCCGAAGATTGCGCCAGCGAATTCCGCGATTTTGAAGTGTGTCCTGACGGAAGTTGTAGCGAAGACAAACATGTATATGTGTCGTTATTCTTTGAGTGATCACAAATATCACAGCTACAAGGATCATCTGATCCGGAGTCCGATGGTGTTTCCTTCATATTCACCGAAAAAACGGTAAACGTTTTTGGGGAATAAATATACACCGAAAGAAACCGAAAATGGAATTTTAAAATAAACACCGAAAAAAGTACGCCGAATTTCGAAAAAATAAAAACCGAAAACGCGGAACCCTAGTTATATCCTTCTAAGAATAGGTGATTGAGTGGTTTTCGATGATGCTCTACAAGTTTCAAAATGGAACCATATGTCTATTTTCACTAATTCAAAAGTTAAATAACGAATTTTAGTTAATTAGCCGACTTATTGCAATGTTAGCTACCCACATAATGTCCGCCTGGCCGTGTAACTCACCTGCACAAACCGCATAAGTGTAGCTTTCACGGCTTTTTTAAACAAATCTGAAAGAATTAAAGAAAAAAAAATACACCCGGTATATATAGAACGGGCATGGTGGCGGGGAAACGAAGGCGGGGTATAACTGAGAAGAAAAGAAGAGAAAACCCTTAGTGAAAACAGCAACAACGGACGGTTTATTCTTCGACGTTTCGGCCGGAGTCGAAGAATAAACTATCGGTTGTTGCTGTTTTCACTCATGAGTTTTCTTTCTTCTTAGTATATATATATATATATACATTTTTTTACAATTTTGGGTGCTAGATATGGTAGCGAAAAATCTGGCGTTTGCCTGTAAGCTTCCTGTAGAGCTCTGTTATTAAATTATTTCCAACTTTTTTAACGTTAGCACCGAGAAAGTTCGTGGTGTTCACGGACTAATTGCAAGTAAACTTATTTGTGCGATGATATCGATTGAAATATTCCAGAAAGGAAAGAAGTATATTTTTTGTGTTGTTTCAGATTATAAAAATATCGTCAATATAACGAACATATATGGCCGGCTTCTTAGTATGCGACCAAATAAAGTTTTTTTTTTCAAATTAGCCCATAAATATATTAGCATTTCGGGGACATCCCTAATCCCATAGCAGCGCCTTGAATTTGCGAGTAATGAGTGTCTTGAAACACGAAAGAATAAAACACATAGGGACGTACACACACAGACAGGACAGTTATTTCAATTAGCAACCGACGTTTATGATGCCTCCTCAATGGGTCAGCGCTTCTCTAACCCAACCTTTCAAAAAAGAGGAAGAAAACCTGTGATAACAGAGAAGATAACGCCGTTGGTAAAAAGAAAAAGAAAAAATACACGCCCACGCACGAAGGTCTGTAGTACCTAGATCTTCGTCTACATCTTCTACCTTCCGGTTTATGCTGGGCTGTCCAACAACGCTCTAAGAAACCTCTACTCCCTTTCTGTAGTTCGCACTCTAAAATAGTCAAGCATGGAATTGTCCGGTCGCTCTTTCTCTCCTCCCGTGCCAAGTCCTGTGTCTACCTTGTTGAGTTCAGCTTATCGACACAGCAAGAAGGCCTCCTCAAGCCTGGGTACCCGAAGGATCTTCTTTCGACCACCCTCATTCGTCTAACTTTAGGTTCCGCGAGTTCTCGGTCTCACAGAAGGAGGATTTCTCATAACACTTCTCACCGGTTGAAGACCATCGTAGCGCGGTATGGTACTTCTGTTGTTTTCTCATGCAAGACACGCCTAAAACAACTATGCCAAAAGGTGAATGACAACAGTGCCCCCAAAGTCTGCTCCATCCAGCATGCCAACCCATCTGTCCCCTGCGACGAGAAGGTTGTGTACCGTATTCCCTCTACCTGCGGGGATAGGTACGTTGGACAGACCGGTAGGTGCCTCAACACTCGCCTCCGGAGCACTTCCTCGAGGTAACCCGTGCGTCTAGTGATTCACTTCATCCCATTGTGGAGCACAACCGCATTTGTTTAAATTGTGAGCCGGACTTCGAAGCTACGCAACTGATTGGGAGACACAAGGACAGACTAGGACAGAGAAATTATTGAGTCCTGAAGGATAGCCGGGGATGATTTGAACTATGCCTCACCCTCCCTTAGGTTAACCAAGGCAGGGGCAGTTTCTGAGAGAGGAGTTGGAGCAGGGAGCTGAAGTTGGTTCTGCGCTTTTCCTTTTTCCGGCGGTGTTTTCTTCTTTTTCAAGGCGAGATAGAATTTCTCCTTTTTATTTGTTTCTCTTAATTATAATTTGAGTATCTTGTTTCTTTTTCTGTTTCCTTTTTCCAACGGCGTTATCTTCTCTGTGATCGCAGGTTTTCTTCCTCTTTTTTCGAGGGTTGGGTTAGAGAAGCGCTGACCCATTGAGGAGGCATCATAAACGTCCGTTGCTAATTGAAAAAAACTGTACTGTGTGGGTGTGTCCGTCCTTATGTGTTTTGTTATTTCGTGCTTCAAGTCATCTGTGCCTACCTACTCTGTGTTCGTGTTCCCTTAATGAGTGTCGTTAAACGTAAAGTTATTGCAGTCCATAATTAATTCTAATAAGCGCAAGATATAATCGCTGTCTGCAAGAGATTAAGGTAGAGAGAGAGGAACTCCTTCACGGTCGATAGTACATCATTATGAGGGATGTTGGTGTGAAGAGAGTTGATACCGACTGTAACCAGAATGCTTTCCATGGAACTTATCCGCCCTGTTTTGTATATTTCTTCAAGCTTATATAATAACGTTTTATGGCTGGGTCCCGGATTGCACACGCATACTTAAGAATCGGTCTAATACCTGTCCAATGCACAATTTTCTTTGAGTTAGGTTGGAAACAAGCTAGGTTACCCTGCGTGAAATTTACAGCCCTGCCAGCTTGTCTAATATTTCTTCTATTTGAGAATTCCACTAACACTGAAGTGACAATTTGACACCTAAATATTTTTATGTGAGCTCTTTAGTTACTGGATTATTTTTTTAAAGTACTGAGATTCGACTTTTTTTGTGTGAAACGAAGTAGGACATTTTTTGTAGTATTTAAACTCATTTTTCACTTTGAGCACCAACTTTGGATACGACCTAGGTCTACTTGCAATTTGAAGGCATCATCTGAACTTTTAGGTTTTTTATGCAGGTCACAACCATCGGCAAACAACTGAATACAAGAGAAGATTCGAAAATATAAATCTTTAACATAAATTAAAAACAAAGTGGACCCAGAACCGAGCCCTGTGGAACGCCTGATGTTGCACCAGCATAATTCGAATTTTCGCCGTTCAACGCTGGAGCAAGTAATATTAAATTCATATAAGTACATTCAAATCTATGTTTAACATTCTAAGTTTATTAAGAAGGACTGAGTGCGAAAGCGTGTCGAACGCCTTTCTAAAATTCCAAAATACAGAATCTATTTGCCCTCATTGGTCAACATCACAGGCTAGATCATGGGAAACTTTAACAAGTTGCGTAGTACAAGAAAGCCCCTTATAAAATGCGTGTTGCTCCTTAATCAAGAAGTCGTTTGTTATCAAATGGCTGATCATCTTTGAATACATAAAATGTGCTGGATGACTTTGCATAAGATGGAGGTTAATGAAATTGACCTGTAATTTACGACATCTTTCTTGGATCTGTCTTTATGAATAGAAAAGGCGTGAGCGATCTACCAGTCATCAGGCAAATGGCCCGTGTCCAGTGACTTACAAGAAATAAAATAAAGTTAACCTTTATCTTCACCACACTCGTCGAATGCATTCGAATTCGAGAGCCAAGCGCCGGGCGCCGGCGTTTCGCGTTTTAACGCGTTCGACGAGTGAATTGGAGACAAAGGTTGTTATCATTAGGTCTACCCACTGACCGTTCCAAACAGAGCTCGGACGGAGGTCTCGAGCCACCCTTCGCTTGGACCCACCAATCGTTTCATTCAGAGCCCAGCGCTCCGACATCCACGCGCGCTGCCATATTGCTCTGAATTTTCTATCTGTAAATGAACGCGAAAGTTTGTGCGCTTCGCTTAGAAATGCGATCAATTTAAAACAGTCTCATGGTTCTTCTCCAGCGCATTCGGCGCTTGCGACGAAAGTTAAACTTCAACGCCACGATACAACATGGATGCAGCACGATGGAGCTGGACATAAATGCCATGTGGTGTAACAGTCTCAATGTACAGTTCCTAGTTTGGGGGCTCAACCCAAGAGCACAGCTCACTAATCAGTGCAGTATGTAGGTCCGCCACGCGTGAGATGACTTTAAGCCTGACGAAGACTCATGACGCGATAGAAGCGTCAGTTTATTACTATATTCAGTTCTTTGGACATGAGATAGAGAAAATAAATAAGGACATATATGTCACAGGCCAAAAGCGTTTATAACTGGTCACCTATGCCAGGCTTAAGAACCCAGCGTCACCATTTGTCCTTATCTTTAACTCGGACCTATTATTTCGATCATCGCTCTTTTTACTGCTGTTACCAAGGCCGGATTAAAAAAAAGTGTGTGTGTGTGTGGGGGGGGGGGGGGGGCGGTGTTTCTTCCAAGCTCCCAAGGGCAACATTTTCCTAGGAAAAACCGATTTACACCAGCTCTTTCAGGAAGAAATGTTTAGTCTTTGATCCAACCAAATGCCCCCGTCCTCCCCTCCACTCACCAAAGCCTGACGCATAAATGTGCCCCTGGTAGTTACATAATCCTCCCTCTTGGAAAAGTGGCCGACACCTAACTTAACCTATCGCCCGTAAGATGTTTAACCAAAGTATCGTGCAGGTCGCCTCAATGTGTCTCGCGGTGGAGTTCTTATAGCGGTACTGATTGGCGTGTCAGGTCCCCAGAGAGGTCGTGCCGTTCCGCTGGTGGAACGTCGTCGTAGGTCACAAGGACCGCGGCTGGAAGTTGAATGCCGTTCGGTAGGTCGCTCTCGTTGGCCGGCGTTGTATTCAATTGGGTCCATCATACTTGGGAAGGAATTCAATTACAGTAATTGATTTACTGTATTTTATTTAATTTTTGGTAACATGTAATTGTAATAATTACTTTCGGCTAAAAGAAATTGTAATTGTAAATTAATTACTTTTTGGCGTCAGTACTTGCAAAATTTCAGTCACAATTACAATTACTTTCGCAAGACCTCGGTGTGGACGAACCTCTCGGAAAGCGTCAGCGCTCGCACAAGCGGCCTAGCGCTCGGTGACACTCGCACACATAGACACTCACGCACACGCACGCACAACAAAAAAAGCGTCCCGTGTTTTTTTTTTTTTTGCTAGCCTTTTATGTTTTTTTTTCAGTAATGTCTCATATTTGTATCTTTGTATTATTTTTAAGTTTATTTGCTGTTGCTTTTACTTCGGATATTATCTGCCTATAAGTATTTTGGAGACTGACCTCACACCAGTGAATATTGTCATCAATGATTCGGAAGCCCCGATTTGGTTCGTATATATTTCTAAGCCATTATAATTTCAACTCAATGTAAATAATTTAGAATAACATGATGTTTGTATTTGAATGTAGTCGTATTAGTGCGCGCGGATTTTAGTTTGTTATTAACACTTAAAAATATTCATAAATGACTATTGTCGCATTCTCATTTATCTGGCAAACAAAAGTCGGTCAACCCAATATTTTTCTTTAGCGATATGGCTTCCTCCAGCATAGGAACTAATTTATTATTATTTATTAAAATATAAAAACGTAGTACTTCATTGCTTCAAACTGTCAAGTTCTATCGTGAATTTGACAAAAAAACATAAAAGGAATACGTGACATTTATGCAGCGATGCTTAAGCAGCCTCAAACATTGGGGCAACGAGTGAACAAACGTGTGGCATTGGTTTAAAGTTATATGGCCCAAGTCGGGTTGCTCTCAGAAATAAGTAATTGTAGAGTAATTGCATTGCTCTTGGAAAGTAATTTGTAATTGTAATTAATTACTTTTCACGTAGCAGTAATGGCAATTGCAGTTAAACTACTTTTGAAGCAAATTAACTGTAATTGTAATTAAATAACATTTTGGAAGTAATTTACCCTCGTATTGCTCCAAAAGCGATGGGCTTCCGCCGTGCGGTAAAGATGAATTTCGCCGTCGGTGCCACCTACATCCTGAGACTGAGCAGACCAAGCCAGATTCATTACGCCGACGCTGCAGGCATGCATCGTGAGAATTATAGTATTTCTGCACGCTCGACAATCCCCTCCGGGTTTGCGCGAGTACGAGTCGTCTCGCTCAGTGGCGCCTGCCTTATACCTACCCCCTGCCTCTTGTGAACTACGCTTATTGAGCTGTCATACCTGCGTGTAACGGTTAGAGAGACCTGTCTATTTCTCTAGTCGGTGATGGATTCTCAGCTGCATTGCCCGGCGTCGAATTGTACACTGTATTGACCAGTGGCAAACTCTTCGCAGACATTCTAGAGGATGTCTACAGTATACGTAGACTTTTAAAACTGTGCTCATTGATTGCTTCGTGCTATCTTAATATTCCTTTTGGAAACCTTTAGAGTGTGCAGTCAAATGAGAAAAAAAATTACGTATGTTACGCCAGTTTACAAGCATGGGTCAAAACATAGGGTACAGAATTGTCGCTCGATATCACTCAGCTGTATATCTTGTAAAAGTTTAGAACACATTATTTATAGTTGTGTTGTTAAACATCTTCACATAAACAGGTATTTTTCTCCTAATCAGCATGCTTTTAGAAAGGGTCTCTCACGCGCTATACAGCTTGTCCGACTTTATCATGATTTGGTTTCGACTGCTAATACGCATGCTATTTCTTTTATTGTGCAAAGCTTTTGACAACGTCTCTCACCCGTTGTTGTTACACAAACTGAGCTCACTAAACCTTGACGAAAACGTATACCAATAAATTGAAAATTATATTTTGTAAGAAAGCATCGTGTTATTATTGGTGCAAAATCTGATTTAATTGATGTAACGTCTGATATGCCGCAAGGGTCAGTACTGATAGCTCTTTTTTATTTATCAATGCCATAGGAGTAGACGGTACCTCATCTTTGAAGACGTGCGCGGACGACTGTGTTGTCTATAGCAGAATAGATAATGCTAGCGATGTTTCTGTTTTACAATTAGACTTGGATGTATTATCAAAAGAGTTTAACACCTTGGAGTTGGGTGTGAATACTAAAAAAATATCTGCAGTTCACTTTTGGGATGAAACACAATCCTTCCTCATCGGACTCTTTTCTTATGACAGGACATTTAGTATTAAGACTTGACGTAAAGTATATGAAGATTACTCTGTCAGTCACCTTTTTTTTAATATCCATGCCACCCAGACTATAAAAAAGTTAGCCTAGCTTTAAATTATCTTATTCAAAATTTACGTAGGGCTCTCAAAAAGAAAAAAAGAAAGAAAACTGCTTTGTGCTGTTTGGTAAGACCTACAATTGAATATGTGTATGTCCTGTGGGATCCGCATTAAAAGTGCGTTGTAGACAATATATAAGCACTCCAAAATCGTGCACCATGGTCTGTATCAGGTATATATAGTAGAAATATAAGTGTAACGAATATGAAACATTTAATTGAATGGAACTCCTAATTCTTAAGACGGAAAAAAAAACATTCGACTGAGGTTTTTGCATGCAGTTGTTCATTGGAAGGAGATTTACAAAATTAGGTACTTTAGATAACCGAGGCATGTCTGAAGCCACATGGTCCATTCGATGAAGATAAATTGAATATTATGTTGTAAGACTATAAGAAATATTCATTGTTTCTTAAACATCAACGGTGAGAGCATTCTTTTCAGAATGTGGTCCCGATTTTTACAAGTTATTCATTACGTGCACTTTTCATGTGTCTGACAGCTTTTACGGCATATTGCATTAGCAGCATAGTATTGTGTTTGATTTTCATCGTGAGTTTTGTACCTGCCGTAATGTTTCGGTACTGTTGGCTTTTTTCTATGCAACAAAAATACTTATTCTAGTTTCGTTTCTAAATTATGTTTGGGCAGTCATTAAGCGCTGGGGAGTAATATTCTTGTGTAATTTGTAATCTATTGAACAGGAAACAGCACGGTTGACTTCTCGACATCGGTTAGCCTCTTCAAACGGTTCTAATGCGCGACCTGCCATTTTCTTTTCTCTTTTATTGAATTCAGTAGGCATGGCTCCGTAGCTTTTTGAGGATGACATAAGGACCCGATCGTGGAAAGTGCATATTCAAAGGCACTCCTTGTGACATTGAAAGTGAATGCAGAACTGTGTCGGCAAGTAAATTGTTATCGTCATTAGTAGTGACGTCGTTGCGGCGTTTCTGTGTAATCTTTGTTTAGTTTTTTTGACGTTCTCAAGTATATGGGCTTGGCTGTAGTAAGAATGCGTGTAGGCGTGATGCGTGATCATTTCGATCAAACAGCGATACTTTAGTGGTGGTGCATCGTTCCAGCAACCTGTCCGATGGTATAGTCCTATTCCTGCCCAAAAGAAGGTAATTAAATGACGAATGTGGCCAGTGGATCTATGCAAGTTTGATCGATATGACATTATGATAAGAAGAAGTTTTCCGTCCCAGCTAATCTGTGTCTCATTCATGAATTCACCCAGGCTGTTCCTTAACGTGCAATTGAGGCGCTCGACTAATCGGTCCAACTGTGCATTTTTAAGGGGAGGCTCTTTTTCTCGCGGATGCCCCATTTTGCCTGACAATCTTGTGCACAATGCCCACAATTTTGAAAAAAATATTTTTTTTAGTATTTACTGCTGATTATATCCTGTAATGCAAATAAGAAATTCTGGACGAGTCAATCCAGTCATCTACTTGCTTCGTTCAGTTTTCAGAGGGATACTTTAGAACCCACCGATTGAAATAATTGGTCACCACAATACTTCGTTTCACCTTTAGTTAAGGCATTGCAGCCGACATCAACTACGCTTTCTCCAGTCAAACCGCAAAGAAGAAAAACTTTACTGCGGGACTTTTAGCGTTTATGCAATTCAAATATTTAACGATGCAAATGCAATAACCAGCATCGTCCCCACCTGTGCTTGATAGAGTACCGCACCGCTCAAGTTTTCGCTTCGTAGTCGTCTAAAATGAAGGGAAAGCTGAAGCTTGGAAAATTCAAGACTGGACATTTTGCGAGGGTTGTTGAAGTCTATCGGAGGCACATTGGCAGTGAGAGGTCTAGACAAATTGAGTTTACTTTGTTCAGCACCTTGAGAAGAGGGTTTCTAATTGTCTCAAAATCTGCTACAAGCTTTCGGCAGTAGGAGGAAAGTCCTAGCAATGAGCAAAGATCCCCGACATTCGTAGATTTTCGACCGCTTTGAACTTTTTTCGTGTTCGACATGTCAGTGTCAATTCCCATAGCTAAAACTTTATGGCCGACGCCCAAAATGCTGTTAAAGAAGCACTTTATTTGAAACCACCATGTTCTCAAAGCCGGTATAACTTCTTTGTGGTGCACCATATGTCCTACTTCCGGGTCACAGAAAATTGAAAGTTCATTCATATCTGCAAAAACAGAAGTCGAATTTTCCCACAATCGTTTTCCTTTAATTATGCGTTTCAAGGACGTTGCACAGCCTAAATGAGAGAACGTGGAGCTCCAAATGTATCTGGTGTGTGGAAAATGCCCTTTCTCACGGCAATATTGGCATTCTCCTCTTGTATCCGCGTGCCCTAGGTTAGTCGTAAAATTATTGCCGTGCATTATTTACGGATGCGCTTACTATTAAGGGAGCCAGTAATGCAGGAAATTGAAAAGATGCGCTTCAGCATGCTTTTTCCGGATTTCGAAACCTAAGGTGCCCCTCTCAGACTATTTCTTTACTGTTCGTTCCCAATCCAGGGGCACCCCGAGGAGGACATAGACATTGTGCGATCTGCTGTTTTCAAACCTGTCGGCCCTCGACACCCGTACCCTCCATCCCACCTATTTCTATTTTTCTTGCTTCGTTCATCATATTTATATGTCACCGTAATATTCTGAAAAATGCTTTGACAGGTAATTTTGCCACGTTAGCGAAAACTGTTTCCGTAATCAACCTTGCACAAGCCTTCGCACAAGCCTTGCACAAGCCTTGCACAAGCGTACAGTGCTCTGGAAAGTACGTCCTTTCTTCAAGCTTCAAGACGCTAGATACAGTTATCGCGCCTGCCTTCCACGCGAAAAGCCAGGACTCGATTCCTAGGAGTGACGTGTATTTTGTTTTGCCTGCAATTTAGTGTTTCACAGAAAATTCGCGAATCCTGTTGCTTGTTCGAGGTCCGAATGTTCACGCGTCGAACTTCTACGCCGGTTATTCCAGAAGCCCACGCGTGTACATAAGGGGTTTCGCGTGGTGAGTAAAAGTCAGTTTCGCCTCAGCGTTCGATCCTGCTGCTTGGCCGCTTCGACACTCGCGACGCTCTGTTGTTATCTTTCTTTTTTCCTTTTATCTTTGGGGCACAAGTTCGCACGCGCATCAAACGTTTAGTTTCTTCAGTTATTATCGCCTCATCACTTGTCATTCGTGACATTTTGGTGGAGGGGGGGGGGGTAGCGCATGCCCGTGCAGCGCAGCCCTCCGAGTTCCCGCAGTGCAAGTCCGAACCCAAGCCCGAGGACC
>JAZHYW010005548.1:0-20320 GCA_037355805.1 Ixodes ricinus
CACGATGTCGTCCTCGATGCCACCCGCCAGCGGGTGCACCCGCAGCGTCAGCAGCGGCAGCACGGCTTAGCTCGAAACCACGACCGCGCTGATACGAACATCCGCCGCCGTTGAGAAATCATGGGCACAGATCACGATGTCGTCCCTGATGCCGCCGCCTGCGGGTGCACCCGGCGTCAGTAGCACGCTTAGCGGAAAACCACGACACGCAGCGATACGAACATCCGCCGCCGTTGAGAAATCATAGGGCACAGATCACGATGTCGTCCCGGATGCCGCCGTCACGGGGTGCAGCAGATGTCAGGCAGCACGCTTAGCGAAAACCACGCACCGCGCGGATCAAACATCCGCCGCCGTTGAGAAATTCCGAGCACACTCATGATGTCGTCCTCGACGGCCGCCGCCGCGGGTGCACCCGGCGTCAGTAGCACGCTTAGGGAAGTCCACGAACGCGCGATACGAACATCCGCCGACGTTGAGTAAATCTTGGCACAGTTTTTTTCGCTCGCTGATGCCTTGCTGCCGGACGGACAGAGAGCTGTAAGAAACAGGTCACTGAAAGATATTTTCTTTCCATCTGCACACCCAGCTGCTCTGGAAGAGGCAGGTCGCAGCACATGGAACGAGTATCCGAGACTGAGCGTTCGTTCCTGGCCGGCCGTTGCTCGTTGACGGACAAAGGAGTGCCGGTTTTCTTAAAAAAGACAGGAAAAAGTCAGCAAAAACGACCTTCGCATTTTCCCCACGACCCTATGCAGACGGCGAGATAGGCCAGCGATTCCGTCCCGGTGCCCGCAACCAAGCGACGCCCAGTCCCCGGCTCGCCCTCGGCTTCCCCTCCCCTCGCGTCGGCTTTGAGTGAAGCTCCGGCAAACAGGGAGCGAGTCACCCGTTTCGGGTAAGATTAAAACCGGGCTCGCCTGGGAATCGAAATTGGCCGAGCGGTGACATCCCAACGGTACCCGAATCCCGATGCCGATGAAATTACAGCAAAATCTGTTTGCCGACCAAATAACTCT
This sequence comes from Ixodes ricinus, assembly GCA_037355805.1. NCBI lineage: Eukaryota > Metazoa > Arthropoda > Arachnida > Ixodida > Ixodidae > Ixodes > Ixodes ricinus. The sequence continues at coordinate 1,020 of JAZHYW010005548.1, forward strand.
CGCACAGACTGCGAGGTAAACTGGTTTCGAATGAAAATCGGGTGAAAGTGCCCACCTTTCTGAATCGTCAAAACAGTCTCGCTCCACGCACTTGCAGAGATTGCAACGTCGTCCCTAGCTTTCGAAAAATATTTTTTACCGGAATGCCGCCTGCAGTAATGGCCTATTTTACTCAGGTGTTGGGATCTGCGCTTCACCTCCAGTAAAGCCGTAGTTTACTGGAATATCGTCGGATATTTACTGGAATGTCACCGGTTGTATTACAGGAATGTTACCGGTTTTTTATTCGAATGTCACTGGTTTCTATTGGAAGTCTATTTCCAGTAAAAATCTATTTTACTGGATTATGGGACTTTTTCGCTTCCAGTAAAGCCACAATTTACCAGAAGATAACCAGATAATGATATCTTTATTATCTTTGAAAAAAATACACGTGTGCGTGCTGCCCAACGAAAGCAAAGATGCTTGTATGTGAGACCAGACAGCCAATTAAATGCCGTGACACAGTGAACACTGGAGAAACAAACAAAACAAACAACAATAATGTAGGAATGTAGGCAACGAATACGCACTAAGTAATTGTATAATTATTATTGCGCGAGCGTGAGGCACCATTCTCTTACATTCTGTTTTACCGCACGAAAGGATGATATGTTCAGCAAAGACTCTTGGCAAACTGTTGAAGATTGGCCGGAATTCACCGTGTTTTTTCTTTCTTTTTTCGGAAGTCAACTTAGGAGGAAGCCTGTGAACCGTGGTTGGTGTATGTTTACCAGATGCTGGACGATTCGGTAACAATTAAAGTGGTTAGTCCACATAGACCTGAATGTTTTATGTATCTATTTAACCGGGTCGATACCAAAGAAACAATTTGCACAGCTGTAGACAAAAGCAATCAGACCAAATAGGAACAACCGAGTTCTTTGTCGCAAAAGATATCTTTCAAGGTACTCACAATACCGCTGGGTAAATTCCTGAGACGTACGGTAATAAAGCCGCGCAGGTGCACCACACGGACACACACGTATGCTCTCAGTAGCACGTTGTAGCGAAAACCACGAACGCGCGAAACGAACATCCGCCGCCGTTGAGAACCCACGGGCACAGATCACGATGTCGTACCTGGATGTCGTCGCCGCGGGTGCACCAGGCGTCAGTCAGCACGCTTAGCGAAAACCACGAACGCGCGAAACGAACATCCGCCGCCGTTGAGAAATCCCGGGCACATACACGATGTCGTCCCTCGATGCCGCCGCCGCGGGTGCGCCAGGCGTCAGTCGCACGCTTAGCGAAAACCACGAACGCGCGAAACGAACATCCGCCGACGTTGAGAAATCTTGGGCACAGTCTTTTTCGCTCGCTGGATGCTTCTGAAGCCGGACGGACAAAGAGGCGTAAGAAACAGGTAACTGAAAGATATTTTCTTTTCATCTGCACACGCAGCTGCTCAGGAAGATACAGGTCGCACATATGAAACGAGAATCCGAGACTGAGCGTTCGTTACTGGCCGGCCGCTGCTCGTTGACGGACAAAGAAGCCGGTTTTCTTTTAAAAAAGTCAGCAAAACGATCTTCTCGCATTTTCCCCACGACCCAATGCGCGAGAGAGAGGGTGCGTGGGGACTCGTCCTTGGTGCGAGGCACCAAAAACTCCCAGTCCCCCACTCGCCTCGGCTTCCCTCTCCCCTCGCGTCGGCTTTGAGTGAAGTTCGGTAAACAGGGAAGCGAAGTCACCCGTTTCGGGTAAGATTAAAACCGGGTCGTCTGGGAAACGAAAGTGGCTGCCGGTGACATTCCAGCGAAATCTGGAAACCCGATGCCAATGAAATTTCAGCGAAATCTGTTTTCCGGCAAATAATCTCGCACAGACTGCAGGTAAACAAACTGGTTTCGGATGAAAACGGGTGAAAGCGCCCAGCTTTTTGGATCGTCAAAACAGTTCGCTGCACGCACTTCTTGAGGGTTGCAACGTCGTCCTGAGCTAAAACTCGCACTCACGAGAATGCCACCCGAGTGGTCTCGTACCTGCTGTGGCCCCGACTTTGCGTGTCGCAAATAGCAAGTTGCCGGTGATCGCTGCTCACCATTTTGGATCGTCAAAACAGTTCGCTGCACGCACTTCTTGCAGGATTGCAACGTCGTCTCGATCTAAAACACGCACTCACGGGAATGCCACTGCATTGGCGGCCACCATTACAAACTCAGTCCCCCGCTCGTCTTCGCTTCCTTGTCTTTGGCCGTTCCCCTTTCGTCGGCTACCAGTGAAGTTCGGTGTCCGGAAAACGAGAGTTGCTTCTGGTAGGATTCCAGCGACGGGTAATCGAAAGTGGTTCTGCCAAAACTTTCAGCGAAAGTGTCTTCCGGTAATATTTCCACCACAGACTGGTAAACGACGCTGGTTTCTGGTGAAAATGAGTGGAAATTAACCCGTTTCCACTGAATGTCACGGGAAGGTTTGGCCGGATTTTAACCACAAGTGGCTCCGGTAAAACGTACACCGGAATCTGGTAACTGAAAGTGGCGGCCGGTGTTATTTCCACCAAAAAACTGGTAAACTACACTGGATTCTGGTGAAAATGAGTGGAAATTAACCCGTTTCCACCGAATGTCACTGGAAGTTTTTGCCGGATTTTTCAATAGGGAAGGTACACACTTAAAATTTTTACACCCTTATTCGTGTAAATGGCTCGTCCTCTGGCTAACGCCTTTACTCGTGTAAGGCTGTTAGCCGCCGGAGGTAAAGAAAATCGTGTAGCTGCTAACACCCTAAAAACAATATGGCGACCAGTACGCGACAGACGATACGATTAAAAGGCTTGGCGAGCCGTACGCGGCTTCTCGCCGGAGCGAGAGCTTACGGCCTCGTACGCTCGTTTGGTGTCATCTGTAGGCGCAAAAAACTTCCCAAACATTTCTATGTCAAAGCGCCAACACCGCAAGTAATACGAGTAAGGCCGAAACCGCTGGAGGCTGAACAGCCGAGATTGTCGCCGAAGTCTCGATCGGCCTGCTCAATGCGGGTAGCATTTTCATCACATCAGAAGCGTTTATAAAGAAGGGATCACTTTACAAACACTGGCATGCTGGCTTTGTTGAACACAACGCCCACTTGCCGTCAGCGTCAACGAATCGCTCAGACACCCTCTGTCGACAGCGGCTAGGAGGTATCGCACTCGCGCGCCGTGTGGCTTTCGATCAACTAATACCCGTGCTGACCTCGTTACGTGTGTTATCCACTCATGGACGTTTGTGCGTGAACAGCGGTATTCAGCACCTAGAACACGCGCTGGTCAAGCCGCCTAACCTCCTTTCGTTACAATCGGGCAGCATAACACGGCGACACAGCCACACAGCAACCAGCGGGATTAAATCGGAGCAGCGCTGATAACGCGACGGGTGGACTAATGGCATCCAGCCCTCTAATAGTTATATATCACCAACTCCCACACTTTTCGAACTGGTCGGCGACAACCCCCATCTAGCGACGAAAATAAAAGTTATAAATATTTGAAGAAAATAAATAGCAATTCTTTCGACTGCCTGTCGCTCCACATGCACTCACGCCACGGACATACACAACACTGCACATGCAAACACACACAAGCGAATTCAATCACGACACGGACAACACTCAACAATAGTACATATACATCCTACTAATACAAACGGAGCAGTCCCCCGAGCGGTATATATGCCCACCATTTTCGCGCATCGGTTGAGGCCAGTGACCACGCTAGTCTCAATAAAGATATGAAAAGATTACGCCAATAATATTTCTCAATAATATTTTCCTGCATTTGTCTTAGGTAGGCACATATATCCCTTAATAACCTCTTACATCATAATGTATTATAATGATACGCGCCTAACTTCTTGTAACTCAACGTGAGTGAAAAGGAAAAAAAATCGTGTGAAATCTGTCTGGCAACCACACTCGCGGAGTGGTTGCTATGGCGACGCTGTTCGTACGCGCGCCGGAGGCCGTCCACCTGGTTCGGCTGCGGCGGCTGCGGCCGAGCGCACGAGTCCCCGGTGAACGCCGCGAACGCAGTCGAGAAAAGAAAGCTTCCACTAGAGAGAGACCTGAAGAAAGAAATCCTCTGAGTGGGCAGGAGCTGGGCATTGCAGAAAGCAATAGAAGGCTAGGACGCATACGGAAGCAGTACGTAATCGACTTTCCGCCCGTTCGCTGCCAAATTCTCCATAGTCTTCTTCTTCCGCCCGTTCGAAAGGGAACAAGGATTACCATCGTGGCTTCAGTGGCTTCATCGGAGGGAACTGTCAACAGAATTATACTTCGTTTCACGTTATGTGCGAGCGAAGTCAAAGCTAGAAGCGCGAGCCCAACGCTCCGAGCGTTCCGGCTTCGCACGTGCGCTCGTGCACTGCAGGCGCTGTTACAAGCAACATGCTCGCGCTTGCAGCGTCGACTTCGCTCGCACATAGGTGAAACGAACTATAGTTCCGAAACGCGTGGTCTCACCATTTTGAGCAGAAGTGCGTGAGTAACCGATGCTATTTTCGTGGCCGCTTGCACGTAAACAACCAAGGAGCTTGTACATCTTGGTTTTGAAAGCGCACAAAAGACGCTTTGTGCGTTTTCAAAACCAAGATGAATAACTACCAACTAGCCCAACTTTCCACCCTTCTGGAGCTTGTACACTACGCACGCATTCATCCGGCTTGAAAACAACTTGAGCGTTGGCTTGGCTTGGATGTCAGCTGCCCATTGTGCTTACTTGAACTTCACGAAATCCGCTAAATTGAGCGGACTGCCTCTTGACTTTTGCTTGTTCTGCTGTCGGAGCGTATGTCTGCAATTCGGTGGTTTCCGAGTTTGACAACTCCGAAATCGTGGGTGTGCCACCGCAACACCCTCTTAACACGATTTCGGTAGCCGCAGGGTGTAAAAAAGATGCACGAAGAGTGTAAGCCTTTCCGTACACGCTTGAATATTCAAAAATCATGTAAAAATGGTGTAGGAAGGGTGTAAGCTCGGGCAAAACACCCTTTTAACACGAACATGGGTGTTGAAATTCTTAGTGTGCACCATTGCGCACACGCCGGCACGGCTCCGAGCTATTCGTCGTGTCCTTTGCTCGCTGGAACGCTCGCTTCCCTTCAAGGCGCTCCAGAGGGCGGCGGGCTACTTGGCATTTTACTTTTCTTTCGATGGCTCTGGGGTTTTTTTCTTCGTCCTCCTTTTGACAGAGTTTCTGACCAAATTCTTTTTCACCCAACTCGCTTCCTTTTCTTCTGCGAGTATGGACGACTTTGCCGCGCTGCCAACCGCTCCACCTTCCCCCACTACCCAATAGTGCATGGGCTGCGCGCAGGGGATCATCGCCCCTCTGCCGAAGTCAATATACCTCCGGGAAGGACTCGTCATGGTGTGGTGCGCGTGCGTTGCCGAGAAAGAGACTTTTCTACAACAAAAAAAAGGAGTTTTGGCTTTCGCACTGCGCCGCGGCCATGGATGAGCTTTGCCTCGTGCTATTGCCAGTGCCATTTTTTTTTCTTAAAAAATAAATGTTAATGAAGTGTGTACTTACAGACATGAATCCCGCCGACATGCCGTCACGAGCTCGACACGCGATTGTGGGCCATCGAGTACTCGCGCTCTCGGCGAGAGTCATCTTTTACTTGTGCTGAGAGCGGTGGAAAGAGCGAGGAAACGTCCGTAGGGTTTCTTAAGCTTTTTCTTGGTGGTTGAAAAGTTAGCAAAAGTTACGAGTAATTTTATTACTTAAAAAAGTAGTCAAACTATTGTCGTGAATACTGCCTGGTGAAAGTAGTCAAATGATTACGAAATTACTCCGAAAAGTAATATATTAGTAGTCATTTGATTGCACGTCAGGAGTACCGTACAAATCTGTCGAGAAGGGAAGAAAAAGGCAGTCGCGGGGGGACGAAGCTGGGAGACGACGCGCGGGGTCAACGTGGGCGATCGGCGACCGGACGAAGAGCATTGGGGAGACAAAGCGAAGAAAACCAACGTGGACGCAGCGCATGCTGCAATATAGCACCGAGGTTCCAAGTTTTCGTCAGCCCTGTCCTTGAGATAGCCAATTGGGACGCAGCCCAAGCTACGAGAAAGCAACTGGACTGTTCACTTTTAAAAAGAGGGTGTAGCGTTACACTCATTTGTCCTGGATAATGCACCCCAAAACCTAAGGTCGACGTACAGTGCAATGCAGTCGAACTGACGTCCCCACCTTAGGCGAGGGGTTTGATAACGTTGCGATATAACACATTAGACTGCTAAATTACGTAGCAAAGACTGCAAAAAGAAAACGAAAAAGAAACATAGAGTTTTCGTGATAAAACAAAAAGAAAACGTTTTTTTTTGTAGTCAGTAACACGGTAACACGTACACGGGCTATTTTGATAAGTTGTGCCACTCGGCTATCGAGCTGCTCAAGAAAGTTGGCACCCTCGCTTTGACGTCCATGCGCCGTATATTGAATTGAAGTTTAGCGGTGTTTTATAACGGGCAAGGGGTGTAAGTACTACGCCCCCTCTTTTTGAGAGTATAAGTTTTCAGCGGCCGCGTCTTAAGATCTTCAGTTTCATCTAAAACTGCATGCCTCGGTCATATGCCAAATGTTCAGTTTTGATTCCCTAACATTAACTTCAATCCCCGCGTACCTTTTGGTGATTGCATTGTTTATTTTAGCGGGTGTCGATGTGTATCGATTGTGCTTGTATCTTAATTATTATTCAGCGGCGTGTGTGTGCACTTCATAGGGTTCATAACTTGCCTTTGGGTGAACGTAGATTTGATGAGCGACTGAATGCTAGGTGCTGTCTCTCTTCGACGACGAATCCTATCGAATGTGCTGTGACCTTCCTACGTCAAATACCCTAATAATTTTTTCTAGCCTAAAAGCGTCAAAGTCACTTTATTTGCGTGAGCTGAGTAGACCCATTTCTGGCGGTATCTATTTGGTGCTAATGAAGGACTTTCCTCAACAGGGTACTGTATCAAACGGGTGCCGGTGTCAAACGGGTACACTTATCCATAATGTGATATCACCTAAACGGGTCGATCATTTGGTAATCTGTTTAAATTTCAAAAAGGGTGCCAAGAAAAATATTAGAGATTTGATTAGATCGTTCTGAAAACTGAAACATCTATACTTAAAACCTCGCCGCGCTTTTGCGCATTCAACGATGTCATTATCGCAGTGCAAGCCGCATCATATAAGAAATTTTAAAGTTGTAGGTATTCGAAATGATGTGGTGGCATATAGCATACACAAAACACTTAAAGGCATCATTCTTTTCCCGAAAAAAAAAACGTGTGCGTCTTGGTTCTTATTACGCAGAACGCGTAAAAAGCGGTAACAGAAGAATTCAGAATATATTAGTTTATGTAACCGCAACTGCGCACAAGGCTTTAAAATTGTCTCCGTGTTCTACGACCCTCTTCTGGTCAAGCTGTGCATTTCGATAATGTTACTTATTTTCTTTGTCACCATTCGCACGGAGAAAAAGAGAGCACTTCCGGATTTACTGATGTCATTGGTGTCAGTTTAAGTTTTCGCCTTCAAAACTGGAAGACAAAAATTGTAGAGCCCATCCACTTCATCTGAAGATGGAGTACTAGCGAGGCAGTTATATTTACGACAACGTTACGACAACTTTACGACAACTAAACGACATCTCTACGATTTACATATGATTGCAACGAAGATAAGTACACGACTTCGTTGTTTAATTGTCTTTATTTAATTCTTAGTGGCTAACGTGATGTTTGCCTTGTGGTCACTATGGTCAACCGCCATTGGTTGAATTTTGACTTCGGATACGTTCATGCCAAACGTGAGGTCGATACGCTTTCTGTTGTTGGTCGTTGGTATACGACTATTTTAGGTTTTACAGTGACCTAGGCTCTTTATCAGCGATGCTGATAAAGAGCCCAAGTCCCTTTATCAGCATCGCGAAAACGAAAGAAAGGAAGGGTTTATTGCCGCGTTCTGCCCTCAGCCTCGTCACAGCCCACTCTTAGCTGAGATAAGTCGGTGACCATAGAGGATACGAAGGGATCAGGACCTCACTATCTAATAATGCCAACAAAGTACTGACTCACACGCGTTGCCCCCTCTTTTTATTTATACTTGCCACGACCAATCGGAACGAAGGAGCGCCGTTTAAACGGTAATCTTTTGTTAACATCCATGGATGCATTTTTTTCGAGATTCTAGCCTATAACAGCTTCAGCTGTAAGATGAGCATAAGTGTTAGTGCGCCACTTGAAGCAACGATCGTTACCCAACGCAACCGGCATATTTTTAAACTAAAGACGTTTTCCCACCGCCACCATTCGCACAATACGCCTATCGGTGACGCATCATTTGTTGTTATAATATTGTGCAATCTGAATGAAGCACAATATGGTGTTAATACCCGTTCACACTCTTGCAACCAAGTACGACCGAGAGAGACAAGACCTGGGGTTAAGCTCGCCTTCGGCGGGAATCTCTCCGATGCGACGTCACGGGGGAGGGGAGAAGTACTTTTGACTCCGCCCCGGCGAGTTTGCCACACCTCTTGCATTTCCAACCCCCCCACCCCCCCTCCAGCGGCGGCGAGTTTTCCAGCGTAGCTCCGATTTGTCCCTACGCTCCGCAGTGAAGGGTTTAATTTTATTTAAATCGGGGGATCGGTGGCCGGCTGGGCTAGCGCACACCAGCTCGGAGCACGTCGAGCGAAAGCTCGCGTTGCAGAACCCAGGATGCTGGGTTCAATCCCTACCCTGCCCGTTTCGATCTTGATGAGCATTGTACCGGCGTGCGGTCGTGTATCACTACTGCGGGATGAACGTTAAAGACCCCAGGCTAGCGGTTGTACTGCACTGGCTAAACTGCTAATCTACAGGGTCCGATCGAGAAAGTAAACCCCACTTTTCGCCCGCGCAAAAACTACGCATCGCAGAACGCCTCATCTGCCCAGAAAAGTAGAGCTTAGAGGTCACGACCAGATGCCAAAGCTCAGCCCGATCCGATAACTTAATCAAAAGTTATAAGTGATTTTTTGCAGGGTTTCAATGGGAAAATGAGCCCATTTTTTCCCGTTTTCGGTTTCTGTGCCATAGAGCGCCATGTGTTTGAAAACTCCGTCGGCCGCCATTTTCCCATTGAAATTTTTAGAAAATCACTTAAAACTTTTGATTAAGTTATCGGATCGGGCTAAAACTTTGGCATCTGGTTGTGACCTCTAGCTCTACCTTTGGACGGAGTTTGAGTGCTTCTGCGATGCGTAGTTTTTTTATGCAGGCCGAAATGTAGGGTTTACTTTTCTCGATCGGAACCTGTACATCTGGGAGAACCGTCGACCATTGAGGCAGACCAAGTTTTAGTCTGTATCAACATACACACAATCCAGTCTTCTTTATTTAAAGTGTAAATGACAAATAAAGATCGGTAACAGCACGGATGCTAATTATACAAATATTGCTTGGATATGGGCTAGTTGGTCAGACATTGTGATGGTTTGCGGCGCTGCGTAGATGACAGAAAAACGAACTTGATAAAGATTTAAACTAAAGCAGAGAATAGATGGAAAGCAACATAGCAGGAATGGCGCAGACTAACAACTGTGTAATTTTTTCTCATCTTTCTCCCCCACACCGCCACACAGCCACAATATGTTTTTCAAAATAGGGTGCTGCGGAGCGAAAGATCGCGCTGCAGAACCCAGGATGCTGGGTTCAATCACCACCCCTGCCCGTGTCGATCTGGATGAGCATCGCACCGGCGTGCGGTCGTGTATCACTACTGCGTGCTGCACATTAAAGATCCCAGGCTGGCAGTCGGCTGCACTGGAGAAATTGCTTATCTATACAGGTAACAATGTCCCCATGTTCTCGCATGTTCTCCCGCTGTATAAACAACTAACGACCAATTCGCTTTGTCAAAATACGGTGTGGAGGGAGAAAGATGAAAAAGAAATTACACAGTTGTTATACTCCGTTTCACCTTATGTTGTACCGCAGCGAAGGCTAGAAGCGCGAGCCTCATAGCGTTGGGAGCTGCTGTTAACGCACGAGAGCTTGCGCCGCCGAGATGTGCCCTAGAGCAAGGAGCTCGCGCTTGTAGCCTTTCCTGCGGTACATCATAAGGTGAAACATGAGTATGGTCGGTGCTAGAGCCACTAAATAAGCTACGCTTCAGAGTAAATCAGTATCACTTGGCCATATTGTGGCTTAAAAATCATGGTTCCCAGTTATCTGGAAGCTTTATCTGGAATTCACAGGAAACGCTTTTCTGTCCTGCGCAAAAGTTTAAAACAGTCCGCGACAGAGAAAGGCAAAAAGCACATTGACGTGAGCTTCCTAACACCGAATCAAATGCTGAGGAAGTCGCGCTTTTGAATCATGACGGATCTGCAGTCTGCGTCTGCTCTGCGCTAAGCCCCAATATGGCGGCGCTCACAACAGGTTGTCGGGGAACGGAGTGCCGATAACCTGAAGCGCAGCTCATTTAGTGACTCGAAGTCATGCATGACCGGTATCATCTACATTGCTTTTCTTCTATTCGCAACTTTCACGACCTATAGGGGGCGTACTGGTGCCTATCAAAATGGCTGTCATCTGGATGATCGTCGAAGAACAACAGTACGAGGCGGGGTGTGCCACGCGTGAGTAATTCCAGTTTTGCTATATATGAGCTGTATTAGAGCCTTAGTTTATTATTTCACGTCAGGAAGGTTTTTGCAACCAACTTTATTGTGAGGCCGATCATCCAGGAGCTAGGGAACGCGATTCTCACACCGTGGTACCACCATCGCTGAAAGTTGCGAATACTTCGTTTCAGCTTGGGTCCAGACGCAGGCGATGCTACAAGCGCGAGCTCTGGCTTTCAGCGTCCCTGCCAAGCACGCGCGCTCGTGCAATGCAAGCGACTGTTCAGGCCACACGCTCGCGCTCGTAGCATCGGCTGCGTCTGGACCCAAGCTGAAACGAAGTATATTCTCTGTTTTAGTTTATATTTTATCAAGTGCGTTTTTCTTGCATCTACGCAGCGCACCAAACCATCAGAATAATTGTAAAAGCCTGTAGGTAATATTAAATTGCGTTCCTGGTTGCAGATTGCCGTAAAAACACATTTGTTTCCAGCATTCAGTTTGTAGAATTTGTTTGTAGGATTCACGACGGGGACGACGGTCCATTCACGGCTCCATCGCTTCAAGCCCGGTTCGCCACGCAGTTCATCGCACAGCCACATTACCACGTCTTTGCAGAGGCGATAGTGTTGTTGAAAATCAACGTCGTCCATGTCAAACCCATTGGCGTGGCTTAAATACCTACGCCGACGGCGAAACACGAACAAAAACGCTGCCATTTTGGTCGCTTCTCCCTTATCTCGCGCCCAACTCGCCAAAACTCGCCTGGGTCGGAGCCGGCAGGCTTTTCCTTTCTGCGGCGGCTTTTGCCACGTCATAATGACGTCACAGCATCTCGCCGCGAGTTCCGAAGATGCCACTCTCCGACCGCCTCAAACCCTCCGTTCTGACGTCACGACCTAGGGAGGGACAGCACGTGTCGTCATGCATGGCGCCGACCAATCGCGGCGGGCGGCGAGTTCGGCGGGGAACTCGCCTTGATCTCTCCGTGCCAAGCTTAGCCCCCTGTTGAAACCTCTTAAATATTTTTAGGATGAGAGAACACCCTGGCACGCTGGCGCCATCTATGCGGTGACCCTGGAACTGCATTTCACAAGAGCAAAGGTTTTGCGGGATTTCCGAGGTAAAATGTGCGTAATACCTATTAGAAAGTCTCGTTTATAACGTTGACAAAAGTTTTTCGAGCCAAGAAAGAAAGGATAATGCGCAAGAAAAATAGAAAAGATGCCGGACCACCAAGTTTACACTGCTATCATATAGATAGAGCCAGTGTGTCCTCTCGTCGTCAGAGATATTAAAGGCCCGTTCACACTCTTGCGACCGAGTACGACCGAGAGAGACAGAACCGGTTTTAATCCTCTTGCGACTTCTTAGGACCGGCCGCGCTGCTGCGGAGCTGGTCCTAAGAAGTCGCAAGAGGATTAAAACCGGCCTTGTTTCTATTCTCTTTGCATGACTGAAAAGCGGATGCTTTTTGCAGTGGACACTTTTTAGTGACTTTCGTCCAAACGCCCGTGGCTCACGACACAACTAATTTTCCAAACCTTGTGTTTTTCTCTTTTTTTCTTCTTCAAAGCATAGGTTTCCCTTAAATTTGGATCGCCCAACAACCAGATGCGCTTTTTGCGGCTCTCGATTTCACTAGTGCAATATTGAAGCCAACGCAATATCTTATTGAGGGCCATTTCAAGAAAATATATTAAACGCAAGTTGGACATACGGCATTTGTAGCATACTTTCACTGGAGTGCAACGAAATCGACAATCAACGTTTGCAGCGGATATTGCTGAGTTGGAAGTAGTTAAGTCGTAAACATCGCATTAGATAAATAAATACCTAAATACATGTCAGTGAACGAATTAAGAACTTTCCGCATTGTAGAATGCATGTTTTCTTAAGTATGAACTGGCGCTTCAAATGCATAATTTTGTAAAAGAAGACTTCTCGATAATTATTCACCGTCTTTTGTATTGAAAAACCTGCATTCCGAATGAGAGAATACAACACTTCTAAATCTTGTTTTCATTTTTTTAGATATTGATTTTATACATTTTAGGTATAATATAATTAAATTTTATACTCATATAATCATCAACAAATAGAACAAGAGGTAATTTCTTACATCGCAATTTGACCGCAGTTGTTTTAGACATTTATGAGAAAAAAGAGTTGATCGCATAGTTAGGAATACAATTCCAAGGAGACCGAATCACCTCTTATGAGTTGCGAATGCGAAAGCATGGATGTCGTTCTTTCGCTCCCTTAGTTCGTCCGCGGCATACTGGCGTGCACGGCCACGTTTCGCTACTGCCGAGGTAGCGGTCGACGGCCTAGCGCGCGCTCTCGTCAAGTGGCCGCGCCGCGCTGAGCTCGGCCGTGCAGTTTCTCCGGAATTCGCCGTGCGGGCTGTTCGGCCACGCCTACCGGCGGCCGGGCCGCTGCGTGCGCTGCGCCGCCATGGGGAGGGCTTCTCTGGTGGCGTTCCTTGGGACTGCGCCGCGCGGGAGCCAATGGCAGCCTCGTTCCTTGAAACTACGACGCACGCTAGCCAATGGGTGCCTATCCATCAGATCGCTGCTACAGACGACAGCCGTCGCTCCATTGGGGCAGGGGAGTTCGGGTGCCATTTTGCGCGGCTTCAAAAGCTGATGACGTCGGTTCGCTTCAGGAGACAGTTAATGCTTTCGCATTCCAATAACGGATGTAACCGCTCAACACTATGCAAAGCTTCATCAATACTCGATACTTAAAACTAGCCTAATATACATGTCGCTTTTGAGAAAGGTGATCAATCGAAAGAGATAACAAGTGCTTGCATGTACCTAGTTGTACGCTTGCGTCAAACGTTTACACCAGTGAAGGCTGGCAATTGCGAATTAAGTACCAGGAAAAACATCGTGCGCGGAAATTGAATATTCCTTCGCCTCTCGGTAACGGATCCCAATAACGAATTGAATATTTTTAGCAAGATACGTTTTTTTTGCGTTAAACAGACCCTTTGCAAAACCCGATCAAGCAACATTGGCGGTCGCCATTTCTTGGGCACGAGTATGTGAGTGGATCGGAGTAACGCTGACTCAGCACTCGTTCTTGACACGAGCTGATTCAAGTTCACGCCCAACGCCCTCGTGTGAAACCATAGCCTTCTATATACTGACAAAGCCTGTCAGATCGCCGCAAGAAGCTGCCGCCGAAATGGAAAACATGGAGCGACAGACGACGGATGAAAGAAGAGCCACGTGATTGGCGCCCCTTTGTGGCGAGACGCCGAAACACACTTCCTTTCGAGTGAATAAGTGTGTTTCGGGTCCTCGCAGCTGCAAAAGCTGTCCGCTGACGTCCAGGTTCCCCGACAAATGACTCTTTGATGCTCTGTGCTACCAGATACTCGCGTTCCAAATCTGCGACCGGGCAATCTGTAGCTGCGTCGTCGAACTGCCAGACCTTGGGAGTATAGAGGAGGCTATGGTCAAACGCATGCTCAGTGTGTGTGCCAGACAACGGCAAACTTGGCTAAATGGCTCAGCAGATTGCGTGCACGTTTGAAAGTGATCCAAAGATCAAGGTTAAAAGCCAGGAGGCCACACCCTTGCACTCTGTCGAAGAGCTCGTCGTCCGAGGCCATCCTGCGCACCAGGGCGTCCCACTCGGCAGGGTCGGCACCCGAAAGGCCCAGGTCGCCGCTGCGGTACTCCAGCCTCCAGGAGGGCTCTCCGGACTCGTTCGCCTCCGTCAGGTTCATCGAGTACGTCTCGTGGCTGCTCACTGCCTGCGTGGTGGCAAACAGTTCAGTTTATTTTTATATTTATTTACCTGGTTAGCGCATTATATATTAGTGGTGCGATGTATCGGACGATGCTATAGTGACACAGAACAGCAAAATATACGAAAATAGCAGAAGTGATTGTATAGGATAAAAGCTCTAAAAGACGACGGACATGTTAAAATCCGACCAATATCTCAGAGCGCTATTTGCGACTGAAGTTTAATAATAGGGAAGATATACACCGGATATAAAAAATACGCGTGACTGGACCAATGTGCTTCATCAATTGACATCTTAACACACTAATGTTTACCTCTCAATCAATTTCAAATACACCACCTCAAAGGCAGACAAGGTTATCGATGGGGCACTGACACACATGCCGTCATCGCACTGCGTTATTAGAAAAAGCCTGGAATATTTCCCTCGTCATTTTGTTCTCGTTTCGGGTCCAATTAAGAGTCTTTTCAAATTTCGGGACACAGACACACCAGTTGCGGTCTAACATCAGATTAGCCAATGGCAACTACCTTACAGAAAGAGCATGCTCCCTGAGTTTACAGATGTCTTTACAATTAATCACCAACAAGCCCAAATACATACCCTCCAGCCTAAGTTAAACATGTACGTGGTTTTTGGCTCAATTAAATGTGTTTTTGCAACTTTGGGGGCTCGGTTCTGGAATATTCGCCATGCTATTATGCTCTGCCATGCTGTTACATAGGTTATTAGAGCGTGCGTCACGGGAGCGCGTGTGCGCGCCTTGGTAATGATTGATATTGCAGTCGTCAAGCACATGTTTTCAAGGAGCTGATATTTCGATAGTGTTGGGAGATTAAAAAACAGGGCCTTGCTTTTTCTTCACTCAACTCCTTTACAGCGTTCTCTCTGCTAAATTGGAAAGACTGGAGGGCATTGAGAAAGGAGCTGATTTTGTTATTCTTGCCTGTAACCTTTGTTAAACCTTATCTTTTTTAATATCGGTGACCGAGATGGATCATGTTATAGGGCGCGTTCATATTATACAATACGAAGCTACCTGCACGAAACAGATGTTTTTCTTTTAAATTTAAAATAAAGGCCGACCTACAGAATTGTCTTCTGCCGGGCAGAAAATCGATTTCCAGTTTCCTTCTCTCACTTCCCTCCTGCACTCTTCTCCCCTCCTCTCCACACAGGAGCGGGTCTCTGAGTTACTCCCCGTCGGAAAAAGGAGGGTTTCCCCCTTTCTCGAATGGAAAGAAGAAATTGAGAGAGCGTTTCGTCCTTTCTGAATGCTCGTCGGTCTTTAAAAAGGACAATAAATCTAACGAGATACCTTAGTCTGACAAAGCCTAGCGATACAAGCGATACATCGTAAATGTATTTCACTACTGAGATACAAATAAATTTTTCAAATGATACAGATACTGGAAAGTATCTCTAAAATATTATCGCGATAGATTTGAATCGCAATACTGCCCAGCCCTGAGACAACCCCGTCGGCCGTGCCAAATTGGTTCGTTCGCGTGCAACTGTGCTATTTCAGGGTGGGCTACTTGTCGCCCAGGATGCGCTTACGTCGTGCAACTTCCCCTACATGTGGTGTCTTTGTACCCAAACGCGCATATCAGAGAGCCTTATTACCAAGATAAAATTAAAATAAACACCGAGATAACATAGAAAAAGATACTAGAGAACGAGCTTTCACCTCTCGGGTCATTTTTCTATTTTGCTATATGTTTTTTTCTATTAAAGTTAATGCAGTACTTTAAGCGGCAACCTTTATTATACCCTGTGAGATATAAAATAGCATAGAATGGCAAAATTTTATAGATTTTAGAGATTTTGCCATAGCTTTTTGTTACATTGGAGCACACTCTTAGAAAAAAGGGTATCGATAGTCCTCCCTAAGGGGAGGAACGGTCTTGTAACCTGTGTTCCTTTCGAAAGGGAGAAACTTTCGTCCCTAAAGCAGGGAAGCAAAGTTCCTCCGTCGCCTGCATCTCATTATGGCGGCCCCGAATCGAGCAAATCGAGCTCAATAAGGCTTAACGAGGACGCTACGTCCCTTGTACGGGTACGGGACGAGAGGAGCAGCAAATAAAAGCGTAACACGAGCTTTCCACGAACTGTGTTTATTTCCGAAGCCAGATTCCCCCCGCAGGTACAGAAACTTGCGTTTCAAAAGCAGTTACTCAGTCTTCTCGTCGTCAGCACTGCGATGTTAAACGGAGACAACCGATACCCAGTTACTTCGCGCACTTTACGTCTTACCTTTGCTGTTCCTCGAGTCACAATTCCTTCGTCAACCGCACATCACGGAGGAATGGCAAACCAATCCGCGAAACCAAAAGCCGCTCTCAAAAGAACAAACTCGAAGCCGCTGTTTATCGCGTAGCGTGAAAGAAGGTTAAATCGCTTGCCACGAGATAGCAGGGTCAAACACAGTAATTGCAAGTAGCTAGGCTAGGTGGCGCTAGGTACCGCCCAATTCATGTCCTACAAAAAATATATTTTATTTTCTCACGCCACCATTGCGCTTCGGGATCTTCGGGAACCTTTATTATACACACATGTAGACACATTACGCATACTACAAACATTAGCTGAACATACAATGAGCGCATACACATACATGGCACATACAAACATCAATACATACTCCCATCACTACACCCGAGCTCTGCGTTTCCGTCTTTTATACTGGTCGTTTTGAACGAACGGAATTTCTCGGTGACTGCGTAAGCAATAAAAATATTTCCAGCATGTTGATTTTTTTCCAACAATGTCATACCTCTGAGAGTATTTTGAATGGCTCGGGAATGAATCTCTTATTAGAAAGTAAACGCTCGATCATGCCGTAATTATTTGAAAGCCAATAAATCAAGCCACTCCAATGCGGTTCCAAGCCATGAGTTTGTTTCCCGCACGGCACGTCGTAGCCAGTATTTCTATTGTAGTGTTGGTTTTTCTATTTGTGCTGTTCGCGCACGGCTGCAATTGCCGTCTTGAATTAATCTCTGTAGAGCGGATATTCACTCAGCTGGAAGTGATGCTTCACGGGCAGAGAAATCGCTTTTCGATCAACTTGAATGCAGTCAAAGCCGCGACTTGCGGCAGGTGTTAAGTGTACGGAGCTACGCCGTGGAGAGCTCGAAGTCAGGCATCTGAGCCTAAAATTAGCGTCGCCAACGCGACGCTATATTTAAGGTGTTTAAAGTGTTTGCGTACGTTATCGTCAGCCTCGGTCCTTAGTGATCTTCATATTTTTTGGAGAGGGATAAATCAGACAGGGTGACAGGCATTTGATTGTGACTTTATTTTCTTTTAGAATTTCAAAAGACTGAACATTCGCGCCGAACAGGAAAACTGTCCTGGGCCAGAAAAAAATGCGTGCGCCCTGTCGTGGAAGTTTAGCCAGAGAGATCATGCCTCCAGAAAGGCGGAAACTCCAGTTCTGAGAGGGATTCGCGGTCTTTGCTGACCGCACTTGCGCCCCCCGGCCCACGGCACCGCTATCTTGCAAGCTGCTGCAAAGATGCTCTTGTTAAAGCCTCATCCCGTTTGATCAAATCGGTGAGGCTGTAAATGTGCTGAGTGAGCCCTCCCTGACACCGCGGATCATCTTACGGTGCCATGTGTCTCCAAGGTTGTTCTGGTAGAGGGAAAAGTGAGGTGTCAACAAGGAGGACGGCCAGTGGATCAGTGAGCCTGTCGACTGTTTAACGAACAGCCTGACAAACGGAAGCCGACCCAACTGATAGCAAAGAGATGGCCCGAAGCGGAAAGGTTGTTTCGGGATAGGGCGAAATGGGAAAGGATGAAACGGGGAAAGGTCGTTTTGAGCCGGGTCGAAACTGGGAAGGTACAAACAGGGAAGGTTGAATCAGGAATGGGTCGAAGCGGAAACCGCCCGTTGGGGCCAGGGGTTTCGTAGCACCGGAAGGCGTTGAAAACCCTCGCCTCCGATTCGATCGTGTTGCCGGATCGGACACGACGTCGGATCGGACCGGTTTCGTCGAACATCTGTTTCGCCGCTTCAGGCACCCGTTTCACGTGTTTCGCGGCGTCGGCGTCGGTGTTGGCGTCACGCGTAACCGAGCTGAATTCCAACAGGGAAATTGACGCGTCGCGTGTGACGGGCTGCCGTTCTCTTCCCGCTACTGGCGAGTTGCGTTGGCGTTGATGTCGCGTTACGTGACGTCGAATTCTCTTGCTAAATCTAGCGGAGAAAACGGAATTTGTTCATAGGTGACGTCTTGTCCCCCGCTAAATTTAACGAGGAAGCTGCATTGGAGGAGGAGGACGAGGAGAAGACGGAGATAGAGGAGGAGGGAAGAATGAGGGGAGGGGAGGAGAGGGAGGAGGAGGGCGCTGCCCTCCTCCGTACCCGTCCCTTCCTCCTCTTCAAGAGTTGCGCTCTAATCTCGCAGTACAGAGATTTGTAAACGTCTTTTTATTTTATTAATTTATAGTTTACAGAAATATTCTCCAACCAGTCTGACGAGTTTTGTACACTGCAGTAATAAAGCGCGCATGCGTACCTGGCTTCAATAAAAGAAAATGACACAAAGCATTTAAATAGCAACACAAAGAAACAAAATAATTAAATATAAACATTCTTCTCACAGTCGTGCGGCCGGCGTTGTGCTTAACCGTCTGTAGCAGCGAAAACCGCGGTTTAAAGGCACAATTAAGACGATTTCTGCTTGATTTTTTTTTTATTTTTGTTTTTAGGCTTCTTAGGGAACCTAGCATGCTGCCCAATTTTTTGTGGACATTTGTGACGCGTATTTTTTGCGCCTGCGAAAGAGCTGAAGAAGCTACGAAACTGAACCATTTGCATTCTCATTTCACTGGGCCTCCGAGAACGGAGGTGACGTAGGGAGTGGCGTCAAGTGTGAATAGTTGGTATCGGTAGTATTTAG